>NQII01000420.1:78887-91711 GCA_002778355.1 Clitarchus hookeri
AGAGAGAGAGAGAGATTATGCATGTACCTCGGTTTCTAGTCATGTTAGTGTGTGTGATTTTGTTTTTTTAATTTTAGATTTACAAACAGGGGTACAAAAAGAGTTTTTTTATCATAATGTATTTCACTGTGTATAACAGAAAAATTAAAAAAAAGGTTAAATATTTTGTCTATGAGTGGTTTGCCACTCACTTATTACTATTTTACACTAAGTAGTATTGTGAAGATGGAATTTTATACTCTTCAGGTATCATCTGCATTGTTCGTGTCTCAAAATCGAAGCCATGAGAAACCGAAGAGTTTGCGTTTTTTATATTTACGGAGATCATTTTCGTTATTCATCATTACGGAGTGCCACCGTAAATTAACTTTACATCTCCGTAAAAGTTTCCGTAAATCTACAGAAATTTATAACAGTGTGGCTGCATCGTAGATTTGTGCATATCTTTATGTAGTTGCTATTCTCTGATGAGCGCAGAATTATCACGGGCATATCGAATAAAATGTGGTCCAGTGACGAAAGTGTAGTGCAAGAGCACAAAGGCTTTAACGGATTCCTTAGTTCTCGTATGGGTCTCATTGTAAGAAGTTGTGTCTATTCCAATTAAAAACCAATATGGGATATTAATAGACCAGAAATGGCGACTTTGGCACAAGGGGCTGGGTGCTCGGAGCGTCGGAGCTTTTCATGTTCTGTCATTCCGGATCCCGGCGATTATCTTGTCCATCATGTTGGATTCAGGTAACCTTGACTTTGGCATTGGACCCCGGTGACCTTAAACTCAAAAATCCAAAAAACCCAAAACATTTATAAAATTTGTTATAAAAATTTTATTGAAAAAATTATTAAAAAATTATTACAAAATTATTTTAAAGTTTTTTTTATTTATTTAAAAAATTACATTCTTGGAAGTCCCCCTTACCACCACCACTCACCTATACTCATTCCGTAGTATGCGGCCATCTTGGTGTTTTCGTTTGTCATTTGTTTATACATTGCAGGAGGACGCCATCGTGGATTTCATATGTTTTCATCACATAGGTGGCNTTTTCGTTTGTCATTTGTTTATACATTGCAGGAGGACGCCATCGTGGATTTCATATGTTTTCATCACATAGGTGGCGCTGGTGTATTAATAATCGATTTAGCCACTAGGAGGCAGCCGTATTTGTTTATGTTTTTAAAGTATCGTTTGCTCTGTCGGCGCCCTCCATGTTGGATTCTATTTTCAACACATAGGTGGCGTTAATTTCTCAATTATGCCGCCTCTTATAGGCGTGTACCGAATGGTGACATTAAAAATTCCTGAAAATTATGTAAACTCTCATAATTAATTTTTTTCTGTTTATTTTACAACATAGGTATTTTTATTTAAAATAGTTTTATATAAAGAAGAGGGTTTTAAAATAAATAATACAACACATTTTTTACACAAAATTTATTTTACACATTATAAAATATACATAATCAGCAACAAATAAATTATTTTTATTAATCTTCTTTGAAAAGAGTCGAAATTACATATATTTTAATCTGCTGGTCATCAATTATGATTTTTGGGTATCTCGTAGAAAGCTGAGCAATTCATGTATGGGGGTAAGCAGCAGACCGGTTCCTGACGAGACTGACTTAGCCCCAGACTAACTCCTGACGAGACCAGTTCCTGCAAAACTGGCTAGACCAACCGACAAGACCAACCTGCCGTACCACCCACATATGCAATCAAATGATGATGGAAAATCTCGAAAAAAAAGTCTCCTAATAAGAGTCTCCTAGCTAACCTCTTAGCATAAAATCTTCGCAGAATCATAGCAAAACATTTCTACCATAGCCGTCCATCCATACCAAAGGGTCATACTAACTTAACAAGTTAACTTATCAGATCAACTGACCAGGCCAACCAACTAGTTGCGAATCATTCCTCAAAAATATTTTCCTCGTTTCATTCGTTCGCCATATAGAACTCAGTCTGTTTTAAACAACCCGTGTAAGGCATAATACTTTAAATCGAACTATATCCCGCTTACTGCATACACTCACATACATTTGATCGAAAACAGACTCTCAAACACCACCGAATTAATAAGTCTTTCGGAGAGAAGCAGAAGGGACTGTATAATAAATTAAACACACATTACTATATCNACACCACCGAATTAATAAGTCTTTCGGAGAGAAGCAGAAGGGACTGTATAATAAATTAAACACACATTACTATATGCGTAAATTTTAATTTATTTACTTACTACGTATATTCTATCTTTATAATTATTTTGTACATTCGATCTTTACATTTCTCAGATGTTTGCAGATAATGGATAGAAGCTAACAGTCTCATGCGATATATCCCCGTGCCTTCAGTTTACTAATGATTGAAGATATCTCAACAATGCGCGAGAAATACCCACGTTTTTGAAGGTCAATCAAATATTTGAGTCCATCAACAAGTTCATTCTGGTCATCGGAAAATAGGTAGACGGTATTCTCTGCATCTTCTGCCTTCTTTGTGTCGCTCATTGCAGCAAATGTGTTGGATGGGTGTGTCAGTGCATCTAGAAACTTGCCATCATCGTCTTCATTAACACTGTCTTCGTAGTCATTATCATCTATGCTATCTTCATGATCGTCTATCGTCTTCACCTCCTGTTTCATCCTCAATATTATATGTGCTTTTCTTTGTTGTAGGGGTCGCACAGTCGTCATCAGTATTTATAGCCGACGACAGTTTATTTCGAAGTTCGTCGATTTCACGCGAACGTCTTGCAAGTGTGCATTCTGCGCAAACCGACTCTATAGCACTCATTTCGTCTTTAGCATTAACTGTGCCGTCACATTCGTCTGTATAATCAGTACCCATCGATTCGGCAGACGATATTGTCGGCATCACTTGCTGGCTCTCAAAAGACGAATCCTTGCAGTTCTCGGTATGTTCTTTCAATGCATCGCCTTGCATCAACTGCATGTGGTCATTGTCGTAATGCTTCATCGCGCAAAAGGAATTCTTCGTACAGGTGGTTCTCTCATGTCACCGCCGAGCATTGCAGATTTTGCTGAAGGACTACAGTAGCTACACGGTTTTCCATGTAATTTTTGGGCAGTCGTTGAAGGTATGCATGTAGTCGTACATGACATACACGATTTCACATCGTCAGTGGCTAGCATCATCTTCATGAAAAACAAAAACCGAAGTCCTTTCCACAGTGGTAATATGTGTATCTACTTGGCCTAGCTATTGCTTTATGCATGTGTGTGTGTGTATATATATATATGTATATATATGTATATATATATATATATATATATACACATACTAACATATTTCATCAGTGAGATTTAATCATTTTTATGACTCCATTGAACCATGCATTTTTTTAAAGCGAGATTATCAAATAAAATATACCACCTTTCAGGTTTAGAGGTAGGACTACATAACTTTATTTTAAAATATTGCGAATTTATTTCAACTTGCGACACACACACACACACGCACGAGTGAAACATGCAGTCGTAATCTGAGCTCGCGCACATGTCAAGTCTCGCTGCACCAGGTGTTGAATTGGACTTTGCTCTTCCTGCTGAACACGCAGGCAGCAGCTGGCGGTACGCGTGGGCCACCTGGTGCCTTTGTAGGAGGCGAGCAGCTCGCCTATGGTGTTGGCTTCACGCTAGCTACATTAAATTTATTATTCCAACAGATATCGATTGCATATTCATTTAGCATGTAAAACTTTAATAAGTTGTAAAAAGAATCCACAAATGCATATTTATTTTACCATACAAACTTAAATACACTGAAAAAAAAAGGAAACATTCATTTGTTTTTAGCCCATTGGGGAATACACACAAGGGCACACTAACAGGAGGGTCCAGGTTCTACACTGGAAAAAAATATACACGTTAGCATACTGATGGATGAAAATAAAAACAGTCAGAACATTCTGATGGATGAAAAATATACGCATTACAATACTGATTCGTGAAAAAAAGACAGAACATTCTGATTGATGAAAAACAAAACACTCGTCACACACATATTCCTAGCACCTTTATTTCTTATAAAACGTAATTACTTTAAAACAAAATTAAAGCCAGCGCACATGGAAAATATGACGCATAGAAATCTCTGCACCTTCAATTCATATCCTGCTTCATCCTAGCTAACAACACTTGGAATATTTCACACTTGAAACACAAATTCGAGCATTCATATTTATTATGTCTATCATGCCTATATACAAACACATCAGATGTAAAACAACATACAGTAAAAAAATTTCAAATGTTTGACCCCTTACACCAAAGTCAATTTTGCAACAATCTACGGGATAAAGAAAACCTCTCATGCAAGTTGCCACAGGAAAAAAAAAAAATTCTTTAATTCGTAAACAATGTTCATTATGGTTAGCCCGGGAAGGACCCTACCAGAAGAGTTGAAAAAACTTCTCACCGACTCGCTAGCTGTTAACTTATCATCGCTGCCCTGTTTGGGAGTAGATCTTTTTAAATGTGAAAATATATTTTGTCCTTGTGTTATCTTAGCTCAGCTTGAACTCATGGACGCACATAAAGCAGATAACTGACTACTGGCAGACCGACCCCTCAAAAGACTGACCCCTAAATAACCCCTAAATAACCCCTAATGACCCATAAATTACCTCTAATGACTCCTGATGACCCATTATGACTCCTGATGACCCATAATAACTCCTGATGACCCATAATGACACATAATGACTCATAATGGTCCATAATGACCCTTAAATTACCTCTGATGACCCATAATGAACAATAAATGACCCCTGATAGTGGTGCACATGGTACTAACTACAGTGCGTGCGGTGCTAACTACGGTGCGTGCGTGTGTGTGGCTGGGACGTTAGTTGAAATAAATTCCCCGTAGTCCCCGTATATCGACGGGTATGGAGACATTCTCATGAATCCATGGACTCTACATGTCAACAGAGGACTTTTCAAGCTGGTGGAGAGTCTGTCATGGTATGGAGCGTAAGCAGTTGGCGTGAAATGGGACCCCTGATATACGTCTAGATACGACTCTGACAGGTGANGTTCAAGCTGGTGGAGAGTCTGTCATGGTATGGAGCGTAAGCAGTTGGCGTGAAATGGGACCCCTGATATACGTCTAGATACGACTCTGACAGGTGACAGATACGTAAGCATCCTGTCCGATCACCTGCACCCATTCATGTCCATTGTGCATTCCGACGGACGTGGACAATTCCAGCAGGACAATGTGACACCCCACACGTCGAGAGTTGCTACCGAGTGGCTCCAGGAACACTCTTCTGACTTTAGACACTTCCATTGGCCACCTAAATCACCAGACATGAACATTANACTGAAAACAGCAATGTACGACAGAAACCCTTTAAACCTTTACCTTTGGTACGAAGTAATATCTCCTTACTGCTAACAAAATCAGCTCGACGAATGTTTATTTCTTTGCTATAAAATAAGGCAACTTTGCCATAAATAAAAACCTATGAACAAAACATTTATTAACAGCAAACGTATGTTTCTGTAAACTTGTCTTTGTATTAGAGCTCCACTGTGTTGCTGTAAACAAAACAGCTCCAAAGAAATTGTTTACTTTGTCGTACAGAAAACTATGTATGGAATTTTTAGAGTTTAATAGCGTGAATTTTGCACGTCTCTATAGAATATGGTAGCTAGCTATTGCCAATACAGTCTCAGTTTCTTTTCATCAATGTTCAACTTGTTTAAAAAGTGGGGGCAACATGCGGATTTTTTTCGCTGCTCTGGCATACGGAAGACTGCGTAGTTTCTCTTTCTGTAACTTGAACCGCCGAGGTGTGTTTAGTTGCGGTAATAATACGCGTGGAGCGTAAGGGGTCGCTTTAAGATACCCTTGTTCATCTCAAGTCTCGCCCCTAGATGCAATGGATGCTTGCAGATGGACCCCGCCACCGGAGTTGGTATGCCATACGTGGGTGCCTTTTATGCCCGCACGATTTACAACCTTGCGAAGAATGGTTGGCTGCATTTTCCCTATCACTCTTCCATCCTTTACGCCCCTCCGTGCAAGTGTGAGGTGACGACCCAGGTACACCCCGGTGAAGATGCTCCTGGCACACTTCTAAGGAATATCTCACCACTTTCCGCACAAGTCTTTTTTTTTGTGGTGTCATATGACTTTTGTTCCAGGTTGTTACTGACAATTTATCACTATAGCGACGTTACGTTTAACGTGTTATCACTCATATGTTACCTAAACTTTACTGTGGATTATTAAAATGTAAAAAAGTAAAAATGAATTGAATCTTTAAAGTCTGATGTTGTATTGGTATCTATATAATTTAGCGTTGTCTGTACTTAAATTTTAGTGTGACTGAATTACCTGGAAATCAAATAATCCAGTTGGATAAAAAGGGAGGGGGCGAGAACTAGACTTAGAAAAGGGGGGGGGGGAGTAATTAACTTGCCACTGAATAATCTTAACAACGGGAACGTTTTTCAATACCTTTCATGCATTTAGTATAGTTTCATTTTTCAGTCATTTGTCATTCAGAATTTGAGTTATGGCGATGTCTAGTATGGCATAATCTGACTAAACAGTTTTGTTGTGTGTGCCGATTGTGTACGGGGAAACACAGACGTATGGTTCGTTGGACGCTTTTGTGGGAGTCATTTGTTATGTATCAGAAAATTGTTGATGANCGGGGAAACACAGACGTATGGTTCGTTGGACGCTTTTGTGGGAGTCATTTGTTATGTATCAGAAAATTGTTGATGGTCATCAAACTACAATGAAAAATGTTTCTTGCGGTAAATTCTCTTAACTAATACTGATGGTACGAAATCTTGTGCGTGAACGCCTAACTCATTGATAATAAAGGCTGCATAATCACCCGAAAAGTAAAGCGAATCTCTATGGTTTTTAAATGCACATTTATCACACAGTCTGTCATCTTGACCTCTTGGCGCTATTCCTGTGCCAAAACTGCGTGAAAAAGTTTAACGAATTGCCAGAGCAATTTTTTCGAAGTTATAAAGTGTCTACAAATGAGCAACAGTAGGCCAATGTATGATTGCGACCGCTCCTACTGCCTCTCTTTATGAACAATTTAATGGGTACTTACATTAGCGTGAATCGCGCGCTCTAAATCTGAATAACTGATTTCAGTCTGTGGCATTGGAGTCTCCGTAAGTTCAGTTCTTTTGCATATCTTCATTGTCGGACCAGTGAAGTGNTGATTTCAGTCTGTGGCATTGGAGTCTCCGTAAGTTCAGTTCTTTTGCATATCTTCATTGTCGGACCAGTGAAGTGCGCTGAAAAGACTCTGGCGATATCGAGTTTGTAAAATTAGTATGAATCAATGGCCCATTGAAAGCTCAATGAAACAATCTACGTGCTGTGACAATCTGCAACGGTTCCAGAGTTTAATGAATGGGTTTAATCTCTGCAGTTCAGTTCTATATTCTCTGGGTTATTTTTATTAGTTTTCTGTTTGGCTTTGTTTCCTCCGATTTGGTTAGCTTTCCTACGATTGAGTTTCATTTTATATTTGATTTAATTTTCTCTAATACTCTTTAATTTTCTTGTTTAGTTTAAACTCATTCAATTTTTAACGTGTATAAATTGATCTTGCCACATAAAAATATTGCCACGATTTCCCGCATCTACCCCACCAAAACGAAGTACAATGGTGAAGAATTATTCGTGATTTGGTTTCGAAAGTTTAAAGACAATACGAAATACGAGACTTTCATGGGCCCACACAGCACAAATGCAAATTTTGAATACGGTTGTTGCGTACGTAACTTAAACTCTGTATATCTGAAACTCCATGCCTTTTGCGTTTATATCGGCTCGCACAGCATCAACGGCCACTTCGCTGTTCAATTTGCCTTCGCATGCCGCTTAGATTTCGAGCTACGCCGGGTCAGTTTGCTCGCGATGTGTCGTCCGTCGCGAGTGTGTGCCGTGGCAGGGTCTCATTTGAACTCGGCGCAGAGTGTACCTGACCTGCAGATCTCATTAGAGGAGGACCTGAAGCTCTGTTAGCCGGTGAAATATCGACACCCCTCCCCCTTGGCGGTATGTGGCTGTTCCCTCGTCTTAAACCACAGCTACTGTGCCTACAGCAGGCGGACTGCGATTTTTCCTCAAGGGGATTCCAGCGCACCGTACAAAACCCTGTGAGCGGAGCGGAGAGATGTGAGCGGCTCTTAACATCGACGTCTTGAGAGCCGATGAGGGTGAAGCGAGGTGAGCATGGAGCAGCGCTGGAATGAAAGGGAGGGGGGAAAGGGAGATCCCCGAGAAAACCTCCGGACCCGCGGCATCNTGGAGCAGCGCTGGAATGAAAGGGAGGGGGGAAAGGGAGATCCCCGAGAAAACCTCCGGACCCGCGGCATCGTCCGGCACGATTCCCACGTGCGAAAATCCGGGAGCGATCACGCCGGGAATCGAACCCGGTTCACCTTAGTGAACGGCGAGCGCTGAAGCCGCTGCTGCGACCACGGCCCCAACTTGATTCGAAATTTGCAAGGGTTTTCTCGTATACAGCGTGGGGATTTTTTTGGGAACTAGTTTCCCAGGTTTCCTAAAAGTGTAAAAAAAAAAAAGTTATAAAATAAAAAATACTGATAAAATAAAAAATACTGTGTAAAAGCAAATGCAAACTCCCCTCGCGCCATTCTCACCGCGGCACCAATCTATTCATCACGCGCGGCTCCGGCAACGTATATCAAAAGTAATTAGCCCGTGCATCGTGTTTCGCCGGCCAGGTTCGTTAGGTGCGCGCGTCCGCAGTTTTTTTTATAGCCGAGTGCCTGCAGGAGAGAGATTACATCTGTGGTGGGTGTTCTCCGGGTGCTCCCGAATTGCGACGTCACGACTATAATCCATTCATAGTGACTTCCAAACTTTCCGAAGACCTGCTACAGTTCTACTTGTAGGAAATTACTGTGCCTTATGGAATCAAAGATCAACTAAGCCTAGAAACACACCAAAAAGACCACACACCGTATATGTGCACACTCAATTTAATAATATTTTGTGTGGGAACTATTCCTTACTAGGCATTGCCAATACTGATATTTCTCCCTGTTTTTATTCATATTATTTGTAAATGAAATATTATAGTTTTTAGAAAAAAATTAGTTAAAGTTCAAGTTAACCAAACATTAGATACTCTCGTTTTAACAGAAGCATAAAACGCTTGTGATATATAAATTATATACGAAACAACCAAACACGTTATATATATATATATATATATATATATATATATNTATCAAAAGTAATTAGCCCGTGCATCGTGTTTCGCCGGCCAGGTTCGTTAGGTGCGCGCGTCCGCAGTTTTTTTTTATAGCCGAGTGCTTGCAGGAGAGAGATTACATCTGTGGTGGGTGTTCTCCGGGTGCTCCCGAATTGCGACGTCACGACTATAATCCATTCATAGTGACTTCCAAACTTTCCGAAGACCTGCTACAGTTCTACTTGTAGGAAATTACTGTGCCTTATGGAATCAAAGATCAACTAAGCCTAGAAACNCCGAAGACCTGCTACAGTTCTACTTGTAGGAAATTACTGTGCCTTATGGAATCAAAGATCAACTAAGCCTAGAAAAACACCAAAAAGACAACACACCGTATATGTGCACACTCAATTTAATAATATTTTGTGTGGGAACTATTCCTTACTAGGCATTGCCAATACTGATATTTCTCCCTGTTTTTATTCATATTATTTGTAAATGAAATATTATAGTTTTTTGAAAAAAATTAGTTAAAGTTCAAGTTAACCAAACATTAGATACTCTTGTTTTAACAGAAGCATAAAACGCTTGTGATATATAAATTATATACGAAACAACCAAACACGTTATATATATATAGAGTGATTTTTAAAAAATGTTTGATTCAAAAAGTGTCAAATACATGCGAATAGACTATACTGAACGTCTACCCGTCCATTGCATGCCGCATGTACCCAGCCTGCTAGGGAGATTAGCACAAATCAAGTTTAATTACAACTCTTAAGCCCGAATCAGTGATATTAGTCAGTGAAATGCCATTCACCGAAAGTCAGTTGTGGTACTGTTACAGACTGGTCAATAAGTGGTATGAACAAGAAATCACTTCACTGGCACCGTGTGGTAATCAAAGCCATGTATGGAGATAATACACTTAAGACGTGCGTTTACATTTTCTCTTTCAATTGTGCTTGAGGTGGAGACTTCGATATTTTTTTTTTCTATTTCACAAGTGCTTAATTAACCGTCAACAACCTATGGACACTTTACCCCACTTGATCGTTTTATTGTTAAACACAATCGGTTCCGTAGCTTCACCCAGGATGTAAGTCATGGATATCAGAGAAGAGGTAAATGTTGCTCTTTATTAATTTCTAAAATTACTTACTATGTCTGGCTTAACCAGATTATCGGCTCTGAAGACCTCGATGTTAAGAGCCGCCCAAATCTCTTCACTAAACCAGATTGTAGAATGGCACAACCATTGGTTGTTTAAAAGCCACGTGCATGAGAAAAAAACAGATGTACTTTTGGTGATCATCAAGTGTCTGGAAGATATCTTCGTGTATTGGAATTTTGCGTCGACCTCGAATATTTTATTTTAATGCGGAAAAATCTACGTTTAAATATCTTGGTGATAAACATTATGATGTTATAGTGTTTGAGGAATATAATTACCCGCAAAAAAAAATTAAAAATAGAAAATTACAAGAATATTTTAAGTCATACAACAAAATTCGGGTTATTTGTCGTAATTGAAAGAGTTCAGAAAGGCTGCGACCAGATAACTGTGTTCCATGCACATGCCGAAAAAAAGTTTCCTGAGATGTGGCCCATCTTCGGGACATCTCCTTTGCCAACGCCAGCTAGGTGTTACATCCTCTTGAAAACTGCATCATGCATGAAGAAGACGCAAGTCGACTTTAAAGAAAAACTGCCATGCCTTGGCAGCAAGGTAGGAAAAGGCCTCACATTTTTCCGACGCAAACGGTCGACCGCTGTAAATACAAAATTTACGCACAAAATAAAGAACCACAGTTATTATTGAGACGACGAATAACAAACAGAAAAAGAAACACTTATCAAAAGCGGTAAAACTCAAATGATTAATTACACCATTAGTAGGAAAATAGCCGGAGCTAATTAAAAATTCAGTCACGCCATGATGAGTTAAAAGCAAGACGAAGGAAGTAAGCCCCTTTCCGAAAATACCAGTCACTAACACAGGTATCAAGTCGCTTTACAAAACCAGTGATTCTATCCTGTTTCGCAATGCGGTATTTTACATTAACGCCGTAAATACTTTATAAAATTATATTGACAGAAAAAAAATTAAATACGAAATTCACAAACCAAGTACAGGATATTTCATAACGAAATTCACAATTCGTTTTTAAATAAAGTTATTTTAATCGGTTGACACAATAGCCTTAACCAGATCAGAATAATTGGTCACTTATATATTTAAAAATGAAAAAGAAACGAAATCTTGGAATATTGCTTGATAAATAAACACAATTACAGAAACAGTGACAAAAAAATTGTCTAACATTGCTATAACATAAAAATGGAAAATAAAGCTAGTTGCTGGAGAAGAGCACAAAGGGCTTTGCCATAAAAAAATTCCTAGAAAAGGGATATAAGGTTAAAAGAACATAATTAAAAATAAGTGTTTGCCTAAAAATAGCGTAATATACATTTCAAGTCCTTGATCATAAACGCAGTTTACTAATTCAATTAAATTCCTAGAGCACATTAAAATAGGTACCGCAAGGATTATGTGTAATCATGCTGTAGCAATTGTTTCTCATGCTACAGAATTGCACATTGTTGTGGATTTATTTTAGCTTTCAAAATTACAATGTAAATGTGAAGTGTTTCATTTCTTAGCAATATTAAAAAAAGATATATGATAATTTGTAAAACTATTTTTAGCTACTTAGCCACTATCGTCTAGTTTTTTTTTTGTACTAATGATAAGTGGACTATATAAGAGTTCAAAAGAAATGTTGAATGGCAGGTTTGATATATTTAAGCAGTAAATATATATCCATTTTTATTGCTCGGGAACTATTTCCTCTTGAAACCGGACACAAGGGTGGATGATATCCTTCGAGTTTAAGACAAAATTGTGACGATTATTTTATAGTAGAAATTCCTCAAATAACTTGAATGAGAACGGTGACTGCAGATGTTCTTCGAGGAAATGTTTACAAAAATTATTACATTCGCGACACTTATATAGTTTCTGTTCATGTATTATGCATTTTAAGTACAGCTTACCTATAGAAAATCCATGTTTATCCAACAAGCGGCAGAAATGTGTCGCCGTGGTACAAAGCACAGCCTGAAACGCAACGATCACGAGCTTGCATTTTGTAGAGGTAAAACTTACAAATGAGATATTTTTACTGATGCAGATAGAAATTACACACAAAAAGTTCAAAATGACGGCCCGGTCCTTTATATGTAATAATTGAATGGTAGTAGATCTAACTTACTTTACGGTAGCTGCAAATGTTCAGACATTCATTTATTCATACATTATCCAAACACTCAGTGGTTTTGAAGACTTTCCATAATATTTTCTGTAATCTTCTGTTTTGATGCATCTTCATTCTTGGCTGCATAAATAATCCACCTCTCATAGTAATAGTTTTACTCTATAAATCGCATTATTAATACAAAAAAAACTTTTCTTCATAACATATGTAGAGGCAGGAAAATATTTCGAAGTCATTTATTGGTATATTAGACTGCACATTTCAGTTACTTTGTTATTCGACCGCGTTTTTTTTAAGACAC
>NQII01000420.1:94274-143675 GCA_002778355.1 Clitarchus hookeri
ACCCCAACTCTCCCCAGACTTACGCCCTCCGAATTCTCTCTGTGGTGTTTTGTCAAAGGTAGAGTTTACTAACCACCGTCACCATAGACCGTGCGTGATATGCGAGGACGCATCGCACGATCGATCGCAGCAATCGATCGCAGCAATCGATCGTGATATGCTACAGCGTTTCTTGCAGCAACTTAACTTCAGGATAGATGTGTAACAAGTTACCAAAATGGCTCATATTGAACACATGGGAGTTAATGCAACAAAACTTTCTGAGTTACTCTTTTCACTGAGGCGAACTTTTTGTACCCGAGTTTCATTAAACGTGATTTACGTTGTGTCACGAATGAGGAACATCATTTTATAATAACTCTGTATTTTACGGCATACTTGGTGCTAGCCGCTAACCAATTTAGCTTAGAAAATATGAGGAATCGCAGCAAAGTGAAGAAGTAGTTTCCATAAAAATACAAAGATAATAAATACACACCAGATTTTTTTTTAAGAGTTTAAGCTACACGATTACAAAAAAATATATGAAATCGTTTCCTCTCTTTTCGATTATCTGTGGGTATCGAGCAATTGGAACCGAGCACTTATAACGAGCACAGCGAGACCTCCCTCAACGAATGTGAAATAATTTCCCAACGCAGTTACCCGAAGTGCCCGCACTCAGAAGAGAGAAGAAGAGACAGAAATGTGGGAGGAAAAAGGGGGATGCGTGTTGCACGAGAGCGAACGAGGAACGCGCCACACCCCCCAATTCCCAACACCCACAGCGGACATGCGCAGGGGGTTGAGAAGGGATAGAGGTGGAGGGTGGGCGTCGAAAACACCGCGCCGAGGTGTAAATTGATCCTAATAAAGTGTCGGGGCATATTTTACCGGCGCCGACATGCCTTTTTTTTTTACCAGCCACCCTTCCCTCTTGCCACCGCCTTCTCCACCGTGGTAACTGTCAATTAAACTTTGAATTACTGCAGCCGGGCGTCGGCGGCCGATACGTGTAATTGCTGGGTTTCCGAGCGCGCGCGGGCGGTCTTCTGGGGGCTGCGAGAGCGCGTCATCACGAGCGAGCGATCATCTCCGGTGACCAAGCCCGCGAACACGAGGGAAGACTACTACTGCCCATTAGGTGTCGCCAATGCCCCATGGCGTTCCCTTACATACCCCTGTAAATCAAGAGGGGGAAATGCGACCGCAACGTCTTCTCGCTGTCTTTCGCGCCCCGTTGAACTTTTGCTTCGACGTCGTCGTCCACAGAAATCGTTCGTGTTACAGTCCAAGCACTGTTGATTCCGTCTTTTCTGAAGCCCTGCTAAATTTATAATTCCAAGTTCTTGAAAATTACACCAAAGGGACTACGCTCCGCATCAGCGCGAACTCAGTTTTGCCCTTTTATTCCCACATCAATTTATAATTTCTAGTTTTGCAAACTTGAACATTTTTGATGCATGCTATAGTTAAGCTGGCAAAGAACTTGTTTCGTTATCACAACCAATAAGCTGTGGGCTTTGTGCTTGGTGATCAGTGATATGAACCAGTCGTAACGTGGCGCATTAGCGCGGTTTAGGAATGTTACCCACAGGGAAGATCATGGGGTACTGAGCTTCGCAGACTACAGTACCGGACAAATATAACCTTCCTGTGCAACATGTCGACGATTGTCTACAATTGGCATGAAAGGGTTAATAACATTTTGAATGAGTACTATTTCTTATTAGGCATTACCAACACACTTATTTTCTCTCTATTTTTATTCCCGTTAATTATAAATGAAATATTACAATTTATAGATAAAATGTAAGTATAAGTTCGATTTTACCAAAAATAGGGTACTTTTATGCTAATAGAATTATAACACTCTTGTGATCTGTGACATAATTGGGGAAAGGACAAACACGCCATACATGGGCTGATTTTTCAAAGCTTTGATTCAAGAAGTGTGAAGATACTGAGAATATATTATAATCAATTCCGACCGGTGTACACAGCTGTGTCAGCAACGCACTGGAAGATAATTTTTGGTCGGTACTGTGGACTCCGGGATAGTGTCCGATGATCTTCCCTGCGGGTAACTCATTCGTGAACCGTGCTCATGCGCTAGTTACCAAATTGTTCATATTATCAAATAACTTAACACAAAGTCTGCATCTAATTGGCGGTTATAACGAAGCAAGCGCTACGTAGACTTAACTACACCGCGTACCAGAAATTACTTATTTGCGACACCTGAAACCGCGAATCAAAGAGAATTTTAAAGGGTTTATACGTTTCTAAAATCCGGAGGTCTTCAGTGGTCGTCATTGCTAAGGTCACTGAATACCTGGCCGCCGTTGGTTCGAACCCAAACCCTGGCATGACTGTTTTGTGTACCGAGTGTCACTGGTTCGGAGCCGATAATAATCAAAATGTCCTGACGTATTTCGTAAACATGTAACGTAAAAACATGTAACGTAACACCTGGAGGAGCAATTTTTTTGTTGTTACTTCATCAGTAACACGAGGCTAAGAAGCACTTTCTGGAAAGGCTTCTTTTTCTCTTTGCAAAGCACACTTTTCTGAAGAGATGCTTTTCCTGATGTTAACCGAACGCTTGTTTAAATTCCTACAGTTTAGGTGCTTGCGTATTTCACGGAGATTTCCAAAAGTTACGATTGTCTTACATTCTGGTTGAATCCGCCAGAGGACTTCGTTTAGGTTCGTCGCCTACCATGTAAGAGCAATATTTCAATATCCGCGTGCACCATTCCTCAGTAACTGAACACTGGTTAAGTGGTTCTGAGCCCACTGTAAATTTGACATATTGTCGTCTTTATCCTTCCTGTGTACGACTCTCCAACGTAAGTCAAATACGATGAAATAACATCGTGTTTTATTTAGGCATCAGCGATTTCGTCATTTTCACAAATTTTCAGATTTCAATTCAAGGATATGTTATCTCGCCTCAAGCATTTTCTAAATATTGTGATATCCGCTTAAATATCAGTTTTCAAGGGCGCACACTTCTATTTCTGCCTCATTTTTCATATTAAATCAATCATTCCGAATTATTTTTAATTACCCGCAGATCAGAACAATCGTGTGTTCATAGAAAGGGCTTTCTTGATCAGTACTTTAATTTTGTTCTTATTTTAATAAAATAAAGTCAACTAGGTCGAAGATGAATATTAAAACGTTACGCGTGAAACATGCCAGGAAGACGAGAGAGCGTTCAAACGGAGTCAAGGTTAGCGAATGGAGAATTATACCCAGACTTTTCAAGCCGTCAGTCTACGGACGGTGTCGGGTTTCGCAGACCAGAAGGAAATGTTCTCCCTCATAGTTTCTAAGCGGGTTTTTGATCAGCGTAAAGGCGAAGTACTGTGGAAGGAAATGTAAGAGGAGAAAAGGGGAGCGCCAGATCGTAGGTAGGTAAGAAGTTCTCCTCACACAAAGTTTAAGGGAGAACAGGTTGCCGGAGTTGATCTCCCGGAATTGACTCCGGGTTCTCCGAGCTAGGGGAGGGAAGTGGATTGCACCCTTGGGGGAGGCTATCCCCCCTCCCTCCCCGGAGAAAGATTGAGGATTTTTTTAAACTCGGCGGAAAAGGAGAGGAAAAGTATAAAGCGCAGTGGAAAAGAAGGCATTGGGTGGGTGGGAACGAGATTGGTGGCAAGGGGAAGGCTGTCCCAGAACTGGTCCTTGCGGGACACCTGCTGAACAAATCTGTGAGCCTTGTGGACCGGATGGGGAGGGTGTTGTGGAGGGGTAGAGAGTCGAACTGAATAATTCCGCAGTAACTCGGCCGGTTCCCGCAGGAAACGAGCGGCTTAAATACGAATAAAAGAGAGGGGGAGGGGCGTACAAGCGCGATCCCCGGTCCATTCCTCTCTCTTCTGTATCCCGCGCTCGTTCAGTTCGGAGCTGAGTGCAGCGAGCACGGGGGCGATGCATGCACTGCACTTCCGGGTTGTTATACACGACATTTATCTCGAAAACAAGTTTTTCCTTGCTTATACTGATGGCTGCAGCATAATGTTAATTACTTTATGCCATACTCGTCGCGTTCCCAGAAAGTGATAGTCCTTATAAAAGATTGACATTGTTATCGTTGTACTTGTCTCGTTGACTTCCATTTATTTCAGGTAAATCTGCTGTATTCCAAATCATTCAGTTTCTTTTTTTTTTTTTTTTTGCTGGTATTGCTAGGGATCATTATAAATTAACCCATCATTTCTTAGAAAATTAGGACGACGTTGTAATTTGGAGATTGATAAATTGATTTACATACAGGTAGGCAATGTCGTGACTAGGTCTATTTAAGTATTTTTATCATATTTTTGTATGGATTAAAAGAGTGTTAATTTCATTACTTATAATAATCATGCAATAAATGACAATGTGAGGTAATAATAACATTTTTTTCAGGTGTCAACGGTGATTTGGTAAGTGTACAGCGAATAACGTTTGGGTGTTTTTTTTATTGGCATCAGAACCCGATGGATAAATATGAATTTGCAAACGTGAGTCATCTTAGATTGCTTTAACAAGAACTCTAAGAGTAAACACTACTTATACACAACAATGATAACTACTTAGAAGAATACTAAATGCAGGTGTACTGTAAACATGTTTCCTACCAATAAATGGTAAAATGACTAAACGTTTTTTGTGAATAATTTGGTTCAAAAATTAAATTGACAAACATTTAAACGTAAAGTGCCTGTGCCTAAAGTCTTGTCCCAAGTTCCAGGAAAAAGTTGTTTAATCAATATGACATCCAAAGTATTCCCTGAGATACATAATTAGGGCCGCTGATCTTCGAAAAGGAAAATTAATCGTAAAATTTCATTAGGTTATATTCTTTATTTATTATCATAATACGAGCTTCTAAAGCGGACTGTAAAAAATTTGCTTGGTTTCAAAAATTACATATATATGTGTGTGTGTGTATATATATATATATAGCGCCGAATGCGATTTGCAAATTTCAAAATAACAACTGATTCACTTTTGGAAAAACACGCACTCTTATTCCTAATTACAAGCGTGTTGAATTAACACACTTTTTAAACCAAATTTTCAAATGCCCTCACACTCTCTAGTGCGTAAAATATATCCGCTTCAACCTGCATTGCTCTTGATTGAGGAAAATCGGCCACTACTGTCGATTCGTCAACGCAGTACTTTATTCCATAATATTTTTTCCTCTTTTATAAAGTTGGCTATATCCTTCTTAATTACAATAGTCAATTTTTAGTTTTATTTAACTTTCGACCTTGCATCGTTAAATATAATTTTTGACAATTCGCATTTACAATTTTTGTTTGTGGTGAACGCAAAATATGTTATTATTGACCACAAAATTAATTTTTAGGAGTTTCGAAATAAACCTTTTGTGATGATCAATAAACAAATAATGTAATTGTTGTAACAAATTAATTTTTGGATCACTGCAAAAATAATTTTGCACATTGGATTTCTACTAAAAGTTGTGTAACTACCGCATTTTAAAGTATGTTATCTTTGTAAGCCAGTAACGGAAGGAGGGGGAACTGATCTTGGGAATGAACATCAACACTTGTAATAGTTTAGCTAATTTTTATTATTTACGAAAAAGGACCAAGGTTATTGCTTAAGAGTCGTGATATAATGAATAAAAATTCTCCCAAGTAAGTATTTTTATATGTCCCATTTAAATGACACCTTAAAGTTAAATAAATATTTTTATACATTTTTATTTGGTGGTGGCTGCAGTTTCCTTAATCCTTTCCCCATGAATACGTCCCTGATACGAGCAATATAAATGTAGTGGTGCGATCTAGCGTGCGCCGGCCAGAACTCGTGGATTAAGCGGGCAGGAGCGAAGGGCCCACGCGACCCAGGGTTTCGAATAAGGGAGGGGGGAGCGAGAGGAAGGTTTAGGGGGTTGGACGGCGAGGTGGCAAAGTGCCGGTGGCATGAACCTTCCCTCCTGTAATTGATGCAAATTACTCCGTCTGTGCGCGCCTCTAGCCGGAGCCCAGGCCTCTGCTACTATCTGTCCCGCGCGTATCCGCCCTGTCCCGCCGTCCAGTATGTGAGGGTGGATCAAAAGTGAAGGAAGTTTCCGTACAACATCTATATTTCAGCTGATGCTGAACAAATGCACACATTACTTTTCTACACGGTTACTAGTACCTCTTCCGAAAAGAAGCGTTGCGGTTGCTAACGAAGCGAGGTAACAGAGTAAATATGAATACAGAGGTGAAATGGCCCTCTTAATTATCAATCTCCTGTCGCACACGCCAGCAAAATGGCGTCACTGGCCAGCAACACAGTAGAACGCAGTTCGCTAATCAGCGCCTGGCAACTTACTTGCCAGTCGGCAGCCCAGCCAATAAGGAACGTTCCGCAGTACGCAGTAGCCAATCAGACACAAGGCCCGTTTCCATACTTCCGCGCGTTCAATCACCAATTACTACGCCCACGTCAAAGTAACCGCCACTCCATTTCGTCTCTGTGTACTTATCTTCTCCATGGCCATGTGAGCACAGCTTGCAGGACACTCACCATCCGATTGACTTTGCTGCAAGATCAACTGAAACCCGCTCTCCGTAGCAAACGAAGAGGACTGTGCTGTCCAAAGATGTGCTACTGCTCCACGACTATGCGCGACCGCATAACCGCAAGAGCAAAGGTAGAGACTGTGCATTGGCTCAGGGTATGAGAGAGAGAGGGAGAGAGGAGTAGATCAGTTTGGGCTGCTCTTAACACCAGGATCTTGAGAGCCGATGATGGTGAAGCGAGGTGAGTATGGAGCAACGCCGGAACGCATGGGCGGGGGAAACGGGAAGTTCTCGAGCAAACCCGCCGACCAATTGCATCGTCCGGCACGATACTCACGTGCGATAATTCGAGAAGCCTACCTTGCAGGGAATCGAACCCCGTTCTCCTCGGTGGGAGGCGAGCGCTCTAGCCGTTGCAGCACCGCGGCCCCCTGGGGATTTGAATTGTTTCCGCATCTCCCTTACGGGGTCGCGGTGATGTAGTGGTTAGACTACTCGCCTCCCACCTAGGCGAACCAGATTCGATTCCGACGGGGTAGCTCCCGGATTTTCGCAAGTGGGAATCGTGCAGGACGATGCCGCTGGTCGGTGGGTGTTCTTGGGGTTCTCCCGTTTCCCCCGCCCTTTCATTCCGGTGCTACTCTATACTCGCCTCACTTCACGCACATTGGCTCTCAAGACCTCGATGTTAAGAGCCGCCCAAATCTCTTTACTCACTCACTCACGCATCCCCTTACAGATCGGATGTAGCGCCGCTCGATCATCACATCTTCGGTCCACTGAAGGAAAAACTTGGTCGCAGGTTCAGCTCGGATGGTGAATTCCAGTAAGTGAATTTTTTATAACCTACCGTAAAACTAAGAGAAGAGTCGGAGGTCCGAGGTAGTGATGGGACCTAAGTGCGTCTCAGGGTGGAACCCCATACGCCTAGGCATGCAGGAAATATTCTAACTACAGGCCACATGCATCGTGGCTGTTCTGGGATTGGGCAAACATGTCCGCGATTGGGGCTATGGTTGCCTCCAATGCTAACTTCCAACAAGAAATACGAAGTGCGTTGCCCTGGGGGGTGGGGGGGGGGAGAACATCTTAGACTCCGTAACAATCATTGACAGATGAGACTGGTGAACTTACATGCAATTTATGACGTAGAAAAAAGGTTTCTGTTGGAACAGAAGATGGGAAAAGATAACGTCCATTAAGGGAAAGGATAACGTCCATTAAAATGATGTTTGAAAATTAGATCAGAAATACTTGTACATGGGTCTCACTTTTCTTTGGTCACTTTTTTTGTTTGTAGACAAGGGGAGTAGGAGGTCCTCACTGCTGGTGGAGGTGGATATGCGCAACTGAGCATTCTCCCTCCCATATCACCAGCAAACACTTAGGGCTGTATGCACAGACTCGCCTAGAAGGGAAGCACCACTACCACTTCCTGCAGTGGAGATTCCAAGCGTCGCTAGATTTTAAATACTCAGTCTATTTTAGTTTAAGCCTCGAGCGGCTTCGCGAAGTTTAGTTTGGATGGTTACTAAATACGAAGATACACGAACTTGCTCGAACTTAATGACGTCAGTTGATCTCAGTCAATAGGAAATGACTGAAACTACCTTTCCATCGCCAGGTTGTACTATAAAAAAATCTAATTATTATCATAATATTAAAAATTTTATTCAACCGAAGTTAATGGTCCTAAACCTGCCACCATAATAACGGTTGGTTTCAAGCCAGCTTACGTTATGAAGATTTCTGGGTTAGAGTCCCCGATAAGGTACGTGTATATTTCTAATTTTTTCGCTAGTGTTGCATACGTACGGGTAGTAAAATTTCGCGAGAAGATTCCAAGACAAGTTGTATTTCAAAACACTGTAGGGTCGTTTACCTATCTTGCCTGGCTGAATTACTTTTTAACACATGGGAGCCGTGCCGATGTCGCTGAATTTTGAGTGGCCCGGATATTAAAACTCCTTCTCAATCAGACAGCAACCAAACCAATGGTAATAGACAAACTATTGTTGAGTGCTTATGGTATTTAAGTTTACCGTGCACTGATATGTTTTCGTGATAAGTCACTAGCTCTATGCATAGGCCTATATTTCTGGTTCCAGTTNCCCAAACCAATGGTAATAGACAAACTATTGTTGAGTGCTTATGGTATTTAAGTTTACCGTGCACTGATATGTTTTCGTGATAAGTCACTAGCTCTATGCATAGGCCTATATTTCTGGTTCCAGTTTTAATTAAATCGCTATTAACGAAACGTTAAAGCCTATCTACCATAGACTAAATATGAGGTAGACCGATCTCGCTGACTGCGCACAACCAATCTCCGTGTCACAACATTGAACTTTTTTTCTGCCAACACNACACATGGGAGCCGTGCCGATGTCGCTGAATTTTGAGTGGCCCGGATATTAAAACTCCTTCTCAATCAGACAGCAACCAAACCAATGGTAATAGACAAACTATTGTTGAGTGCTTGTGGTATTTAAGTTTACCGTGCACTGATATGTTTTCGTGATAAGTCACTAGCTCTATGCATAGGCCTATATTTCTGGTTCCAGTTTTAATTAAATCGCTATTAACGAAACGTTAAAGCCTATCTACCATAGACTAAAGATGAGGTAGACCGATCTCGCTGACTGCGCACAACCAATCTCCGTGTCACAACATTGAACTTTTTTTCTGCCAACACNATGAGGTAGACCGATCTCGCTGACTGCGCACAACCAATCTCCGTGTCACAACATTGAACTTTTTTTCTGCCAACACGTCTAGCGAAAACGGCATGGTTTGGATTTTAGGTTAGAAAACTGATTTGTAAACAAATAATTTGAGATGTATGTATACTTCCCCTAGCCAATTTGTAATGCAGTTTGATTAAATTCAAATTGATAAAAGTATTTTATTCATATAATAATGTTTGTCATTTAAAAATTAAGATATAAACAATCACTTTCATCACAGTTGACCACGTGACTTTGACAGTTGTATATGATTGGGGTAGGTCAATGTTGGATATATGTGCAGAAGACGAATAAGCGGCCTACCTCATCTTTAGTCAATGCTATCTACCATCTAGGCATTTAAGAACGCCATCATAATGATCTGCATCAATGGTAGAGGAAGGTAGTCTCTCTAGTTATACACGTAACTTCTTGTTTTATTATTTTTGTTACTGCATCACCGTTATAATTAGTTTTGAGCATCTGTTTACTGAAATTTACCGGGCNTCTTGTTTTATTATTTTTGTTACTGCATCACCGTTATAATTAGTTTTGAGCATCTGTTTACTGAAATTTACCGGGCGCATTCGTGATACTGCTGTTATTTCTTGAAAAAATCGGTCAGTAAAGGGGTTAACTTTTTATACGTGTGTGTCTAGACCTATCGTTTCAAGACAGTGGTGCCAACCGCCGCACCTCTTTGCCACCGCCCANTCTTGTTTTATTATTTTTGTTACTGCATCACCGTTATAATTAGTTTTGAGCATCTGTTTACTGAAATTTACCGGGTGCATTCGTGATACTGCTGTTATTTCTTGAAAAAATCGGTCAATAAAGGGGTTAGCTTTTTATACGTGTGTGTCTAGACCTATCGTTTCAAGACAGTGGTGCCAACCGCCGCACCTCTTTGCCACCGCCCAGAGCTGGCAACTGCTCGCCGTCGCAGGCCACGGCGCGCGTGACGTCACCGCTGGAGGACGCCAGAGGCGACGAAAGTGACGCCCGGTGCTCGTGTCACGCTCTAGATGCACGTACGTGGTAAATCACCGGCCCCGTCCCCTCCCCCCTCTTCCACCAACCGATCGTTAATCAAAACCAGGTTTGTCTCGATGAGCTCATGCACCGGGTACTGTTAGGCTTGTCCCTTGCCACTGCGCCGACGAGGTTCGGGGTGTTGATCGTCTGGAAAGACCATCCGGCTGAGTTTTTTTTATCAGCTGTCCGAATTATCTGTATATACTGTTCGCGGTAAACTGGGCACTTTTGAAAGCCCCGCTTAAGATATACTTGTGTGCGCATTGTGTATTCTTCCGCCACATGTTTAATTAACGTTGCCATGGGTCTGTTCACTTTATTCGTGCGTCGGTCAAGTGAAAGTGTAAAATTGTTATAAAAAATATACATAATTTACAAATTTGGTTATTCTTACACTTGCGCATGCGCATTAAAAAACAGAAAGCAAAATAAGCAATTTCAGTATTCACAAATGTTTATGTAACATTTTAAATAGAACGCTAAGACTTGGGTGCATGCCAGTAAGTGTGCCCCTTTTAAATATATGCAGTTAGGGGCAATGACATTTTTCAAAGGGCGATTCCAAAAGTGCTCAATTAACCGTGTACAGCCTGTTGCATGTCGCTGGCCGCTGTTTCCTTCGTGTGAGAAGGCGCTGACAGCTGGATGTCACGTTTGTAACGTTAGACGACGAGAGCGGCTTATCATAAAGGACGCCGCTGTATACGCCGATATACTTATCGAAACTCTCGCCTAGCTGACCCCGAGAAGCTCATATCTCTTCATTTATCACGCAGGAAAGTCGTCGTCATCACAATTACCTTTCCCAGAACAACTTGGATTGCCGAGAACGTTATAGACGGCACCTACATCAAGTATAAATACCACGTGCGGGCCTCTGAGGGGAGAGTGATTAAGAGCCGATAGTTAGGCGTCTCGTGCCACCTAAGCGACAGTTGGGCGATTCCGGAGCGGAGAGGGACGACTGCGGCGATCTGCGAGAGTGCGTCGGCCAGCCTGTGTGCAGTGAAGTGTGGGACTGATCTGCGGGACTGTGGATTTAATTAGTGAGTGAAAATACATTCGGGACGATGGAAATAGACAGTTTTAACTAAACATGTGGAAATAATTGGAGCAGTTTAAGGGATATTAGCAAGAGTAAAGACTGCCATAAAGACTTTAATTGTAATGTAGACAGTAATTAAATATTGTGCTCATTAAGAACAATAAGAGTTAATAGGACTCTCAGACTGGTAAATAACTGCTGTTTGACTGTTCGTAGCATTGAGAATAAATATATTTATTGAATTTAGTTGTTTTATTATTATTAAAATCTTCATCCCTCACAAACTCAGATACACCCCTCAGGCGCCCATGTAACAATCCTCNGTTGTTTTATTATTATTAAAATCTTCATCCCTCACAAACTCAGATACACCCCTCAGGCGCCCATGTAACAATCCTCTACAAGGATCTGGCGTCATTTTTTAGATTACTCCGTAACGGAACTACCGATGACGTTGACCCAATTTTATAATTAAAACTGTTTGGCAATACAGATGCTATCGGAGTGAGAAGTGAGTATAAACTAAAACTGAAATTGTCAACCTTTATCAATATCATTAATACAGGCGAAAATTTATTTAATAACAATTTTTTGGCAGCTTGTTGATTATTAGAGTGGGTTCATTTCAGTGATATAATGGTGATTTCAGGTGAAACCTACTACTCCAAAATACTGGTTCCCACTTACATAAATGTATTCGACAGTTAGTAGTGTAAAGTGTTTGCTTTCCTTATGAGTATAAATCGAATACCTTGTGATATATTTAAGAGCATTTAATAAGATCAATTTGCATATAAACCTGATAGGAAGTATTTAAGAACACTCCCATATCTGGTACGATCGTGTGAATTACGCTATGAAATGCGTATTTTATTCCTGCTATTTAATTAGTATAAAGAAGATGCTTTGATTATCTGTCACAGACCACTGGGGTGGAAGAAAATACACGAAGAAATACTCCTGACAAGTCGATTTACTTCTTTGCCTGGCGACGAATATGCAGTAGAATATGTATTCTTCTAAATAATTCAAAAGAAAATTCACGTATTTTAAATTGCATTAATCGTCAAATTCAGCGAGTAAAAGCTAATAGATAAAATAAAAATTTTCCTCTCTTCCAGTGCTTGAATTAAACACTTTGAAACCATACGTAGAGGTTTGATCTCCTGAAAAAGTCTATACCAGTATTTCAAGAAACAAAAACAAACTATAAATACAATTATTTTGGTGTCGTAGACTCCTTCTTGAGAACTCTGTTGGACAGGTTCACAGACTAAATTTTCTGAATGTCGATGTGACACCACGGCGAGGTAGTGAAACCTTGAAATAAGTGCTCATTAACTGACATTTAGTGATTAGTTNAATGTCGATGTGACACCACGGCGAGGTAGTGAAACCTTGAAATAAGTGCTCATTAACTGACATTTAGTGATTAGTTTTTTACCATCTGAAGTCACTCATTTGGTTTTAGAGAGTAAGTATGCGTGTTTGCGAATTTCAGTTTGTATTCAGCAGTGACGTTATTTCTTTATCAGGTGGCAAAGAAGTCCCTAGCAGTCGCTGTAACAAACGTCTCATAAACCCACGTGCTTCCAAATTCTACTTAAAAGTGATTACATTGCATACGTAATACTGTTGGCATTATATTACAAAAGAGCACTGCGGTTATTTGAATTGTAGCCACTCCGACACGCCCATTTTTTTTAATAGGTACGATATAATTCCAACTTTTTTTTACCCGAAATATAATATGTCGGGTTGTTGATGTTGTTTTCATTTCAACAGATAAAAAAAAAAAANCCAACTTTTTTTTACCCGAAATATAATATGTCGGGTTGTTGATGTTGTTTTCATTTCAACAGATA
Source organism: Clitarchus hookeri (assembly GCA_002778355.1). NCBI lineage: Eukaryota > Metazoa > Arthropoda > Insecta > Phasmatodea > Phasmatidae > Clitarchus > Clitarchus hookeri. Next base: position 107,464 of record NQII01000420.1, read on the forward strand.
AAAAAAAAAAATCGTGAGGTTGCAGAAATGCATTTGTCCGTCTCCATATCGAACGGGCAGCATTTTAATAAATTTANAAAAAAAAAAATCGTGAGGTTGCAGAAATGCATTTGTCCGTCTCCATATCGAACGGGCAGCATTTTAATAAATTTATTAAGCCGAAATACCTGGGCTACCGAATGATTTAAACATTATTTAAACAATCCCAAAAGTCCTCAGTTAGGCCTGTTTGTGGATGTTATTTCAAAGACTTTTCATCTTATCAGTTTATTTGCTCGTGAGACTGTTTGAAACGAGTGTGTCCAGGATAACTTTTTAATGAAGCGTAATTCACGTAGTATGCTTATGTATTAACGAGCTTAATTCCAGTCAGCAAAATGTAATTTATGTAAATGTTTTTGTTTTGTTTATACTGCTTCTCACTACTGAAATGAAGATAGGCTACCTTCTCATCCAGAGAGAGAGAGAGAGAGAGAGAGAGAGAGAGAGAGAGTTGGTGAGAAAGAGAGAATTTCGAAATCTGTGAATTTGCTGCTTGGGTTTAGGTGACCTTGATCGTAACTTTATATAATCTCGTGATTGTAAGATTGCTTGCCAGTTCAGTGTCTTCCACCTGAAGGCTACAGGCTGTCTGATATCTGTATCAGTGCCACCTCTGGCGCTATATTGTCTATCGCTGCGCCTGAGACACGCAAATTCATGCGGTTACGTTAACAGGCTTCAGACAGGCGGTTACGTTAACAATAATCTGTACATTGTTGAGAACATCATCTCAGACTTCAAGCCCTGAAATTGCATCAAAGGTGGTTGTTCTTATGACAGAATTACGTTGTAACATCATAAGCATAATGCCTTAGTACTTAATAGAAGTTCTAATAAAAAAAATAGTTTGGGCAGACTGCCTGGTAGTATTAGGGATAGTAAGTAATTCTCACCAAGAATCCCGTCCCTTTTTTTTTATTNAGTTTGGGCAGACTGCCTGGTAGTATTAGGGATAGTAAGTAATTCTCACCAAGAATCCCGTCCCTTTTTTTTTATTACATAAAACGATATGTCGTCTGTGAATAATTAGTTTTTTTAATGCCATATTTATCGAACTTCCGAGTATTTTTGTGATTTCTCTAATTTATTGTTCTATACGGCCTCAGTGTAACTTTACGCATTGGACTTCGTCTGATAGCTTTTCTCGATAACAATTATGTGACATAAATTAAACTTCCGTTCACGTTTTACTTTGAGGTATTTCTAACACAACAGCACGCAAGNATAACAATTATGTGACATAAATTAAACTTCCGTTCACGTTTTACTTTGAGGTATTTCTAACACAACAGCACGCAAGACCCACTTATATTGACCTTACTTATCACGCACACAACAATTTACATACACAATTAAAAGAGTCAAATCTATAAATGCAGACTTTGGCTCGCTCAGTTAATATAGACGAATTAACTACTCTTTCAAAATGGATCTGTTCTAAACTGTAGATTGCGGGGTTTTTCGAAACAGCGTAACAAAAGTCTATACTGTGTAGGTATACTTACGTGTTATTTTCTTGGTTGCATCACAGTTTGATTCATTAGGTAATAATAATAAACTCCCAACAAAATAAGAATCGGATCTTGTGCTTCCCAGATAAGACTTAAATTTGCTTCTTACAATGAAAAGCAGCAACCAGTCTGAACATGTGACGAAGGCAGCTGTGTTTATGTAAGAGAGCATACAGATTTAGTGAATTTTGCCTGTCTCTGCTTACGTGACTGTCTCACCAACATTCGTGAAAAAAAAAAGGGGGGGGGGCGAGAAATGTTCTCTTTACTGTCCTCTTCGGGCGTGCTAAATTCACGCCCTAATTTCCAGTTAGGCCTGTGTGGTTTTCATTATCTGGACCACATGGAGCGATAAGTTATCCTAGAATAACACTTCACTTGAGACGTGAATATTTAAGATTTTCCCAAGGCGTCGATATTTCACACTCTAAACCCGAATCAGTGATCCCAGTCAGTTAAGTACTTACCATTCACTGAAAGTCAGTTACGAGGCACTGGCCTATTAGTAGAATTAACGGGGAATCAGTGTCATGGTATGGTATTCATTGCAATGTCTGAAGCTACGTCGTAAGACGTGCTTTTTTTTTTGTTTTTTTCGTGCGTGTTTAGGATAGTGACGTTTATATTTGTACACAATAAATATCATAAAAATTATGATTGTCGATATTAAAAAAAATTCATTTATTGCATAATTTGTAATTGTGGATGTGAGTGGGATCAACCAAGGGCCAAAACATGTAGTTCATAATGCTTTCGCAAAGCGATAATAACTCCTCTCATTATTTTGTGTGCCCACTTAACGTTGCGTATCACAGCACAATACCAAACTAACAGCAATTAATTCTCCTCGTAAAAATATTTCATTCTGCTGTAATAAATCTGTATTAGGCATTCAAAACTTAATTTCAATCAGTGAAATTCAACCACCATAAAATTTAGCACGTTTTAACTGTTTTCAAGTAGAGCCATTTTTCACTGAACTTTCAAAAATATATGTACATTTACGGAAACTTTTACGGACATGTGGAGCTAATTTACGGAAAGGCACTTCGTAATGACGAATAACGGAAATGAGCTCCGTAAATATAAAATACGGAAGATCTTCGTATTCTTATGGCTTAGATTTTGAGTTATGAACGATGCAGATAATACCTGAAGCGTATGAAATCCCGTCTTTACAATACTACTTCGTGTAAAATAGTGGTAGGTGAGTGCGAATCAGTCATGGAGTGGAAATTCGTTGATTCTTGTTCAAATTCCGCTACAAGATAAAACCTTCTGTATACACAGTGAAACACGCATATAACGAAAATAAAACAATATTGTCGTAACCTCGTTTGATAAACCTCAAATATAGCAAGCGCTCTAACGCGATTTGAAACTAAGTCAGGCGCGTTCGTCACTTTCATGTAAAATCCGTATTTACAAAATACTTCCTGTAAATGTGTGGCGGGTGAGTCTTTCGAATTGTTAATTGTTAATTTTTTATTTTTTTGTTTAAATCCCACTACAAGATTAAACATTTNGCGGGTGAGTCTTTCGAATTGTTAATTGTTAATTTTTTATTTTTTTGTTTAAATCCCACTACAAGATTAAACATTTAATTTTTTTTTTAATTTCTATGTTATACCCGGTGAAATAATTACAATAAATAAAACTCTTTTTCTTACTCCTGTTTGTAAACCTGAAATTAAAAAAATCGCATAGACAATAAATAACAAGACTATAAACTAATAGGTGCATGCATCATTTCATATAAATTCCGTGTTTACAACATTTATTATTATAAAAGCGTGATAGGCGAGTGGATAATGTGTTGGGCTGCCAAAACATTTTTTTCTGAGTTTAAATCCCGCCACTGGGCAAAATTGTTTATTTTTATAATAGTTTTTATACACAGTGAATGACCTGCTTAACGAGGGTAAAACTATTTTTTTTACCTCTTTTTATAAAGAGCAGATTAAAAAATCAAACTTGCAAGTTTGTTGACACGTTCCGTGAATTCGCGGAGATTTATGTGAAATTTACGGAGAGAATGTTATTAAAGATAACTAAGAGACCGTAGTTTAACGAAGATAACTGAATAATTTGTAACCTGCATTTTCCGTAATTTTACGAGAAATTTTTCCAACAGTGTGATGGTTATCACTGATTTTTCTACAAATTCACTATTTTAAGTTAGGAATGTTCTTCTAGCAACCTATCTGTAGGGAAGCCTCAGTAACCTTTATTTTCCCAATTATCCTCCCCCACTCCTTCATATTAAAACCTAGGAATATCATCAATGAAACCCTTGCATGCTAGAATATTCCATATTATAATATCACTGACTTTCTAAAGGGATTAAACCCATGCTAGTTCAGTGTCGCAAATCACAGACTTTTTGGAATGCCATTCCATAACAATAACCTAATTTTCAGTAAATTTTTAATTTTCTCTGTCTTTGGACTGAATTTATTTGGTTAACAACGAAACGTTAACTCTGCTAAAGTGTTGACAAGAATGGTGGCTGAGTGAAACTGGGCTGGAAAAGGAAAGATAGTTTTTTGGTGTTAGCTCTAACCACAGAACGAACGAACCACAAGTTTTAGATAAATCACCTTATCTATATTCCACGACAATCGATTATCTGTTCGAAAATCTTCCCCGTTTCAAAGTTATGTATAACCTGGTGACACCTGCGTTTTGTGAACAACTAGATTCTATATAGTAACCGTTTAATTATTTTGCTTTCAATCCCGTGCATCGTTTAGAGTAAACTTACGCTTCATGTGCTAAACTCCTGTCCACCTTGATTACTGAACTGGCTACCATCTCATTCAGTCCAGTTTGAATGTGTTTAAGGAAAATCTTGGTCAGAATCTTTCAAACCATTCCTTCATTAGAGCTGTTTGGAATTTTACTCTAATTTTCGCAGATGCTCCCTCGATAAGTAAGTAGGTATAAGGACTTAAAGAAATGGCATTCCACAGAAATTAAATAAAATTCTTGTAATTTCCCTGTTGTCTTTTATTTTATTTGCGGTACAATGTAATAGTATCTGACTATGTGGAACTGCAAATTTTAAGTTCCTTGTGCACCGAGAGTACGTCTAGTAAACAAAAAATTTTTTGCGCGCGATCCAAAACGGGGATCACAAGGTTGTCTCGGAAATGTTGGCAACGCAATGTTTTCTCCGGTTCGCTGTTTCCGAGTTCCCACCCCCGGGATAAAAAATTCTGAGGTGGATTGTTCGAACCGGCGATTGTCTGTCCCGGCAGCGCGAAGCCACACGAAGGAATTCTCGTTACCATTAATCCCACCACTGCCGCCATTTCTTCGATTCAATAGACGAAGTAGGGAGACATAAAAAGAGTGCGCTTTTTCTCTCTGTGCCATATTTAAACCCCTGGGCCCTAAGAGGAGACGCGAAGCGACCTGTTGGGGAGAGTGAGATAGAGTGAATGGCTAGGGGGGGTGGTGGAAAAAAAAAAAAAGGAATTGAAAACCATTACCGCTGATGAAAGAAAAGTTCCTTCCACATAAGTTTCGAGCTGTGGAAGAAAGGTCCTACCTAGCTCTTTCTCCTGCCCTCTTTTTTTTTTGCACCGCTGGCAAGTACTTCCCCTCCCCCTCCCCCTCGCGAAGAGTGATTTTTTTGTTTCCTCCTGGACGTGCGAGCTGTCCCACTCCCCTCATTCTAAACACGCCGCGGGAACAAATAGTTGGGGACAATTTTTTACTCGTGTGTGTGTGTGTGTGTGTGTGTGTGTGTCTCCGCGTCGCTTCCACCTTGCCACCTTGGCTCCAAATTGCACCGCTGCGACGAGCAACGAAGAGGAATTGCCACGATATGTCTGGCGGGCGTCCTCGGGAAAAAGGTTTCAAAGGAGAGTCGGTAGCGGTCGTACCTTTTATGCTAAACTGACGCGTAGGTGGGCACTTAATTTGAGCAATTCGTATCTATCATTCGAGTTCTCCATCCGTTAAAATGTTGCTCGGAGCCTGGAATTCAAGAAACAAATAGGAAACGTTACGCTTCCTTAGTTTTTTAATTTATCAGAATGTATTTAGCAATGTTTTTTCCCACAACTCAATTTATATAAATGTTTTGATTGTATACTTCGTGCCTCAATAAAACTACCATTGTCATGTTTATAACGTTTATTTTAAAGGGAAATTTAAAAACCTCTAAACTCGTTTTGCAATATTGTTTTTGTTAGAAATATGTATTAATCTGAACTACAAACTAATTTAATCGCCCCTTTTTTCATAGTTAACTGGTTTACTCATTAAAAATTACTTGGTCGACTTATTCCAGAATTTGAACAACATGAAAGTACTATTTTTAAGAGTCTCGCAAAAACATTTACGGTTAAGACCATACTCTTTAAATATATATAGGCGCTTTATATATACAGTATATATATATACACTCAGGGTGTGTAATTGATGATGGACCAAACAGCGCAGGGTAATAAGAGGATCACAGTACGCATAACTCAAACCCCGATATGTGTAATGCAAAATGTGATGGTTTAGAAGCCATGCAATTTTAAATGATGTCGAAGTAAATTAAGTCCAATTAGCGTGTATTGTGAAAATAACGACCAATTGGAGTAAATTTCATCCAATCGGGGTAGTTTGCGCTTATTCGGAGTAAATTTAATCAAATAACATACATTTGGGTACCTTATGCCCAGTTGGAGTATAATGTTCCTAAATAGCATGAATTTGTGGTAAATTACACCCAATACGAGTAAATCATGCCCAGTGGGGGTAGATTGGGGTAAATTACACACAATCGGAGTAAATTACAACAAGAACACCAATTTACACTAATTGGGCATAATAAACTCCATTTTGGCGTCATTTAATTCACTTGGGCATCATTTTCTCTTCTTGGGCGTTATTTACTCCAACAGATGCTAAATGGGAGTAATTTGCTTTAATTGGGTGTCCTTTACCTCACTTTACACTAATTGGGCGTATTTTACTCCGATCGGGCATTGACCCAATTTAAACTAATTGGGCATAATTTACTCCATTTTGGCTTAATTTACACCAATGTATGCTAATTGGGCGTAATTTACTCCGATCGGGCGTAATGTACTCCAAGTGGTCGTTATTTTCCCAATATTTGCTAACTGGTAAGTTTACTCGGAAATCACTTATAATTACATGGCTTCTAAACTATTATATTTTGCATTACATTCATAGGGGTTAAATTTATGCGTATTGGGGTCCTCTATCACTCTGCGTTGTTTGATCTATCCTCAATGATACATCCTATATATATACTGTATATATACATAGTACCGTATATTTATAAATACTGTATATATACTGTACATACACTTACTGTATATATACTGTATATATGGATACTGTATATATACTGTATATATAAACACTGAAGAGTAAAAAAAACTCTTATAGGCGTGCGTATGCAAATAACAGAGGCATGGAACCAATCAGAATAACGCGATGCGGTCGGCAGCTAGATCGGTTACTGCTGCTACAATGGCAGGTTATCAAGATTTAAGTGAGTTTGAACGCGGTGTTCTAGTTGGCGCACGAGAGATGGGACATAGCATCTCCGAGGTAGCGATAACATTTGGATGTTCGCGTACGACTATTTCNGAAGTAAATTAAGTCCAATTAGCGTGTATTGTGAAAATAACGACCAATTGGAGTAAATTTCATCCAATCGGGGTAATTTGCGCTTAGTCGGAGTAAATTAAATCAAATATCATACATTTGGGTACCTTATGCCCAGTTGGAGTATAATGTTCCTAAATAGCATGAATTTGTGGTAAATTACACCCAATACGAGTAAATCATGCCCAGTGGGGGTAGATTGGGGTAAATTACACACAATCTGAGTAAATTACAACAAGAACACTAATTTACACTAATTGGGCATAATAAACTCCATTTTGGCGTCATTTAATCCACTTGGGCGTCATTTTCTCTTCTTGGGCGTTATTTGCTTTAATTGGGTGTCCTTTACCTCACTTTACACTAATTGGGCGTATTTTGCTCCGATCGGGCATTGACCCAATTTAAACTAATTGGTCATAATTTACTCCCTTTTTGGCTTAATTTACACCAATGTATGCTAATTGGGCGTAATTTACTCCGATCGGGCGTAATGTACTCCAAGTGGTCGTTATTTTCCCAATATTTGCTAACTGGTAAGTTTACTCGGAAATCACTTATAATTACATGGCTTCTAAACTATTACATTTTGCATTACATTCATAGGGGTTAAATTTATGCGTATTGGGGCCCTCTATCACTCTGCGTTGTTTGATCTATCCTCAATGATACATCCTATATATATATACTGTATATATACATAGTACCGTACTGTACATACACATACTGTATATATACTGTATATATGGATACTGTATATATAAACACTGAAGAGTAAAAAAAAAACTCTTATAGGCGTGCGTATGCAAATAACAGAGGCATGGAACCAATCAGAATAACGCGATGCGGTCGGCAGCTAGATCGGTTACTGCTGCTACAATGGCAGGTTATCAAGATTTAAGTGAGTTTGAACGTGGTGTTATTGTCGGCGCACGAGAGATGGGACATAGCATCTCCGAGGTAGCGATAACATTTGGATGTTCGCGTACGACTATTTCACGAGTGTACCGCGAATATCGGGAACCCGGTAGAACATCACATCTTCGAGATCGCTGCGGCCGGAAAAAGATCGTGAAAGAACGGGACAAACGACGACTGACGAGAATCATTAAACGTGACTGACGTGCAACCCTTTCTCAAATTGGCGCAGATTGGATTTGTGGACTGCCCTGCAGGATTAATGACGTGGATTGCCTCCTGCATACCTTCAGACATTAGTCGAGTCCATGCCACGTCGTCTTGCGGCACTTCTGCGTGCTCGTGTGGCCCTACACGATATTAGGCAGGTGTACCAGTTTTTTTGGCTCTTCAGTGTACATACTATATATATACAACGTGTATATTAAAGTATGTTACAAACTTCGAGAGGTGATTCAATATGGAAAAACATGTATAAAATATAAATACAGTGATTATTAAAGGAGATATGCCCCTTTTAAAATGTGAAAATAAAGTGATTTTATGTAAACTTTATTAAAAGCACTCGAGATTAAGCAACACATTTTTATATGTGTATTGTTGAATAATAATCTATTATTTCATAAAATTGTGTTTTAAAATATTATCCCCTTCGTAAATAAAGTAGGGTATCGTGACATTTTTAGTTCGGAAAATACTGAACTCTGAGCGTCCGTCGGTTATTTAATAATGTATTATTAATCAGCATATTAAAAAGAACTGTAAATGCAGCTTTGTAAAGCATATAACTGTTCAGGCAAACAGCTGTCGAGAAAACAGCGCAGGAAGTGTTACATCGTGTGGCGATGCCTGGCGGGTATGCAAAAACCTGTCTTAAAGGCATGCGCGACAATGGAAAGCAGTTGGTGTGTAGTCTATTCTAAAAGCACCGAGGGATGTCAACAACCCAAGTCTGGATCTCACCCACCGTACTGGATTCTTTGATTTCTAACTCACTTAAGTTTCATACGACGAAACATTTCGAAAATGTAACTCTGAAATTTAGCTTTTGACCTTACCCTGAACTACAAACGTAATATCTGAACTATTAAAGTATAACTATGCCGCAATTAGCATGGTATGTGTGTATATTTCTGCAGTGAGCAAGTACTTGAAATGTACAGGAGTACATTTCAAGTACTTGCTCACGTATAAGGGCGAAAATGTCTCATAATTTGTTACTGTTAGAGCGGTTGTACATTACGTCTGTCTCGGTCCATACCTTCTCCACAACTGCCGCGAGCGACCTCTTGTCCGGGGAAGATGAATTCGTCCTTGGGGCAACATCTTGGCAGCCTACAACCACAGACATCACAAAAGACTTCAGCCCTCAACTGCACGAAATGTAAAATAACTATACGTTTTAACGTTTTATTACAAACTACTTATAAATAGTGAATGTTAGGCNCAACTGCACGAAATGTAAAATAACTATACGTTTTAACGTTTTATTACAAACTACTTATAAATAGTGAATGTTAGGCGGAAAAAAGGATATGTAACAAGCCGTAAGATGAGACGTAGCTATACTGATGAAAACGAAAATGATTCTGTACAGGTAGTGAGACCGGCCTTTAATTAGTTGGGGGTCAAGGTCACCCCTCACAGGGGGAGGAAATTTCCCACAGGGGTCTTTGGCTCGTGACCTCCAGCACGGGGAAGGACAGGCTTAATACTTCCCGTCTAACCGATATTGAGAATCGCTTGTATAAGAAAGCCACGCATTTTCCAGCTTCTCAGTCCATACGAGTGTTCCGACTTGTTACGGATGATCGAGCTGCCGGTAGCTGGCGCTGAAACGTCTGTTACTCGTAATTGTCTTGATAAGGTATTCTGCAAGGCGTTGCTTTATAGGTATCTTGATATCGCATATATTTGGCAGCACTACAGGCTCTGTTCCGAAATCTACTATGTGTTTGGGGAATTATACTTTGTTCTGTTATTACAGCGTGTCTTGTGTCACTAGGTACGTTAACGTAGAGAAGTTCCTAGTGTAAATATTATTTGTTTCTTAATACATTTCATAACGACGCTTTTAAAATAAATTTACTTCTCTTTATGATACACGTTTTCAGATGGTCCTAGTTCATTTTGATCTTCACTAGATAGTAGCACTAAACCAGTGGCCCGAGTCCGTTGTCTGTATCGTAGTTACGGTAGAGGATAACACTAATGAAAACAAAATACATTTTTAACGTATTCCAGACACTGTTATTTGTCCGGAAATACAATAGAATTATATATGTTATTTAGTCTCTTCGGAGCATTTTAATGCTTTTTTTTTTTTTTTTTCTATCTGTAGCATGTTTCCTTGAATTAAGTTAAATACGTCGACCATTTTATTTCCATTGCCATTCTCAAAGACACATTGTCTGCCTGTCTTTGTATGAAGACAGTCACGAGGCATTTGAAAGACCGCCAGGAANTGCCATTCTCAAAGACACATTGTCTGCCTGTCTTTGTATGAAGACAGTCACGAGGCATTTGAAAGACCGCCAGGAAAACATTTAGAGTTACAGAATACATTTCTCCCGTCGTAAAGATAATTACGTGGTAACTGTACATAGAGGCAGTAAATTGTTAGACAATTAGGGCCCCAGATGAGTTCTTTTTCCAAGGGTATCATTTGTAAGTTAAAGGTAATTTTTGCGGAGCAAAGGAAATGCAGAAAATGGTACCGGCGCTGGTCGCGGATNGTATCATTTGTAAGTTAAAGGTAATTTTTGCGGAGCAAAGGAAATGCAGAAAATGGTACCGGCGCTGGTCGCGGATGAAGTTAGCTTGTTTCCAATGTGGTATCTGCGGATGCTGGCTGCTGTCTCTTCCTGAGCCCACACTTTCGGGCGATTCAGATTGAAGTTAACGTAAGGCTCGGTACGTTAACTTCGCTTTAACTCTGCGTCAATTATTTTGTACAAAATCGTATCTGTGTTCAAACTGGAGTTTAAGAAGCTTCATTATTAATGAGATGTAACTCAGTGCTACCAAATGTACCATATTTAGGATCTGGAAAAAAAAAACNTAAGAAGCTTCATTATTAATGAGATGTAACTCAGTGCTACCAAATGTACCATATTTAGGATCTGGAAAAAAAAAAACATGCACTGAGAGAAAAATGTGGTTATAGGAACCATATAGACCGATGGGTTGTAGGTAGGTACCAANAAAAAAAAAACATGCACTGAGAGAAAAATGTGGTTATAGGAACCATATAGACCGATGGGTTGTAGGTAGGTACCAAATAAATATCTGTAAAATATGTAGTAATACCAACATACTGTTTGTTGTACTACAAAACGGATAGTACCGCCAACAGAACAACTTCAGCTACATTTGGGTTCTTCACACAACAGCTAGGTTTGTAATAACCAAACAGAATATTCTTTGTTGCTACCCTCAAACCTGATTACTGAAATGTTCAGTACTAGTAACAGAAAATTCTGTTACTTTATTACAATTCTGGTTGTTGTGGCAAGACTCCAAATATTGTTAAAGTTATTCAGTTTGAGGTACTACCTGTTCTGCAGTAGCAACCATATGTACAGCACGAAATACATTCACAGGCGGGAATACAACGAACAGTTCTGTTGGTATTAATATTTATGTTAACAATATTTTGATGGTACCTACAATCTATCAGATGCCAGTCCATATTTGAATAGTCCATATGGTTCCTACAACCATATTCACTTCTCAGTGTGTGTATATATGTGCATATTAGCAAGTAAATGTAGGTATGAGCAGTTATAATATTTAAAATATTTGCATCTATGTGCCAATAATATACTTATCTATAATCATTTTGACGTCAACCTACACCATTAGATTTTCTTCAGTTGCAGAGTATTTGAAATCGTTAAAAATAAATTAAAACTTTGTTGTAGTTGTGGCATGACGGAGAAGAATCATCACTTGTCTGGCACTACGTTACCTTAACGATATACTGAAGTTGGTTCAACGTCGCTCTGAATTCTATACCTGAACACGACGAACAACAAAGCACATTTAACGCACCGAGCTCCATGTTAACTTCCTTCCTCATGCGATCAGCACCGGCAGGGAACCAGGAGGCTAGGGTTTGGCGCGGTGTAATGTATAACTCCGCTGCCGCAGGGTGACGGTAAGAGGTAAGGGGAGTTTCACCCCCTCCCCCAACCCCTTCTTCATCCCATAACCGCCCCACACGGAGTCGGGCGCAGTCGAGCAGAAAGGTGATAAGAAAAGGGCGAGGATCCTGCCGGCAAGGAAAACTCCTACCAACCCTTCACCTCAGTTTTACCTCGCCCGCCATACCGCAACAATTACCCCTCGCCGCCCCTGCACACCCCTCTCCATCACCCCTCCTCCTACTCTGTCGCGCAACCAACCTGACTCCTCTTCCACTCTCCCTGCTGCATCCCTTCTCTTGGTTTCTTCTTTTGAACGCCGGTGTTTTAACCTCCCCGCCTAATGCGTCTTAACGACTATCTCCAGATAGGATTTCGCTTACCAAAGTACAAGCGCTGTGCAATACAAAGTGCGATTACTGAAGAAAATAGGTGTTATTACCGACAAGTATACTCCGCTCGCGTTCACTTCCAACTTTTCTGGAGCCCTGCTTAAGTTCTACTTCCCGGATATTCCTCCGGTCTCATATAAACAAAGCTTAGAAAATTACACCAGAGGGCCAACGCACCATATTTGTGCGCTCTCAGTGCATGTAATAGTATAATAATTTGTCTGAAAAATATTTCTTCCTAGGCATTACCGATACACTTATTTTGACACTGTGCTTATTCATATTAATCATAACGTAAAAAAATAATTTATAGATAAGTATAAGTAAAGGTTAAATTGAATAAAAAATAATGTACTTTTATGTTAACAGGAGTATAAAACGCTTGTGATATATGTCATATTAAAAAAACCAAACATGTCATACATGGGGTGTTTTTTCAAAGGTTTGATACAAAAAGTGTGAAGAAACAGCGAACAGANGCATATTAAAAAAAAACCAAACATGTCATACATGGGGTGTTTTTTCAAAGGTTTGATACAAAAAGTGTGAAGAAACAGCGAACAGACTATACCATGATTTTGCTCTAAACTTTGTTCAAACTGAACTTACGTATCTTCTTCTAGTCTAAGTGGCTCATCTATGATCCGACACATCCTGCAGGACTATGAGCCAATGTTAAATAAGTTTTAGCGCTCTTCACATCTTAATCCCGTATGGCTAAGTCAAAAGTGGTAAACGCTTTTAACTCCAGTTGTAGCCATTTATCAGTTGAGCGATTGTAAAATATCTGCTTGAATGCGATATAGCCTGATAATAAAATACCGAAATGGCAGTAGTGTCAGTCATTACAAAGCAACAAGACGATTATAAGCTTTTGACGGAAAACTGAGCACTTTCGAAAGACCCGCTTCCGATCTACTTCTTGGATTACATTGTATATTTCCGCCATATGTAAATTTATCATTGTAATAGGCCTAGTCACTGTATTTATGTGTCGGCCACGTAAAACTGTAAAATTATTAGAAATGTAAATATTTTACAAATTTGCTCATTATTACAAAAAAAAAAATTTTTTAAAAAGAAGAAAGGAAGTGAAGATTTCAGTATCAACAAATGTTTTACTAACATTTTCTACTCAGCGTTAAGACATGACCTACTTTCCTTCCGTCGTTACCAACTTTACTGAGCGCATACCAAACATTGTGTGCCCGTTGAAGTATATGCAGGTAACCGTGAACAGTCTTTAATGAGAGAAACCGATGATTAATATGTTTGTGTCAAACTCTGCCGACTAACAGACGATAAGTTTGTGGACTGGCTGGTGCCCTGAGTGTAGGCAACCACGCACCACGCCGAAGTTTGATAAGTCTGTGGACTGGCTGTCCGAGTGCAGGCAACCACGCACCACTGCTTCCACTAACATGTTGACTACTGCGTATATCAAAGGAGCAGTATATCGCCCGGAGGTGGAAACGTGCTGCACTCCCTTATTTTACTCTACCCTGTCACCTCTAATGTTTAGAGTTTTGCGGACCTGCAGGCGTTCAACAACTTAAAGACTGTAAGCGCGACTTCTCTTGGAAACGGTAGTGCTTAGGGTAATTGCATGAACCAACCTATCATTAGTTTTGGATGCTGATTAATAATCCATAGTTAGAAACCATTTAAACTGACAAGTCACAAAATTTTATCCAAAACAAGTGTGGTAGGCCCTTCGATTTCCATGAAATAAATTTATGACAGCGAAAGTTTTTGCAGCAATAACGTATTATTAAGGCACCTAGGATTCCGTTTTAAAAATGGTTCGTAACAGGAGTTCGTCTCCAGTTGAAGAGACGTATACTGCAATATAGGCTACGAATCACTTTAAAGCATGTATACATGTTTTGACATTTGTTTGGTTATGAACATGCAAGCGCGTTTTTTTTCTTTTCGTTTTTTTNTTAAAGCATGTATACATGTTTTGACATTTGTTTGGTTATGAACATGCAAGCGCGTTTTTTTTCTTTTCGTTTTTTTTATTTACCGCCTCCATGCATTTTAAACAAGGACAATTGAAAAGCATTGTTCATTTATTTTTAAGTACTNGTTTTTTTTATTTACCGCCTCCATGCATTTTAAACAAGGACAATTGAAAAGCATTGTTCATTTATTTTTAAGTACTCTTCGCGAACAAATATTTTACAAAAATTCAAAACAACAACACATCAGAAACATCAAAACATTTATTTATTTTCAACATTAAAAATTGTTTTTGTTTGAGTACATTGATTGATACCTCGTAGTATCCCTTCGTAATTTTCTTGGCATAGATTATTTCTTATTCGTGTGTTTTAAAACAGCATTACCGTGATTTTTCACTTTATATTGCTATAACTGGTGCACATTTTACTTGAGGTAAATATGTTGAATGAATTGCACACTATCCAACATCCTTTACGTCCTTGCTTTCACGCTAAGAATGATGGCAAAACTATTAGGTGCGAATTAGTGTGTATTATGCATTTGTTATGTTGGTATTCACATAACTTCATCAGCCACTCACATNAACTATTAGGTGCGAATTAGTGTGTATTATGCATTTGTTATGTTGGTATTCACATAACTTCATCAGCCACTCACATAACAGCACAGTCAGGGCATTGGCAAATGGAGGATCGTTACAAGGTATGCCTGCGTTTACTGTTTACTGTGCCTGGTTGATTCCTGATTTACACATCAGCCACTAAAACGCAGTTCCCTGGCTGACGCCACGTGGGAAAAAGTTCGAAGCTTGCTCTTGAGTGGCCGTAATGGTTTCTTTAGGCCGAAATTGAACAGTAACACAGCTGTTATCATATTGCTCCGTTCTGAAGTCTACCACTGCTTACTTTTTAAGTTTTTAATTGCGTAAACAACCCTAATGTAAACGAAGGCAGGACGAACCGATGATGGCTGTACACCTGCCGTAGAGGGAATATAGGGTAGAGTTCGCGTGCTAGCTGCGCTCCAGACGATTCCTAAGTCCCGACGTTGAAATGTTATCTAGCCAATAAACCTTGCCAGAACCAAACGTCTTGAATTCTTCGCTAGAGCACAGACTGGCCATGGCAGTTTGTTACACTTCCACTGGTCAAGTTTTAACGTAACAAAGTTATATTTAACCGTGTAAAATATTTTCCTTCTATGAAAGTAACTATCTGTCGAAAAAACGAACTGTGAAACGAACTCCACGTTGCTGTTCAATGCTGTAGTTTCGGTATTTCTGATAGTAACCCGTAAGTCAATGTTAGTGTCATGCACAGACGAATAAAACCAATATACATGACTTTAGACACTAATACTCGTCCTTGCATTGATGCTAATTTTCAACATCGAGTCGAAATCAAAATGGTTCTGAACCGACATAAACCTGGGGCTCTCGGATTTTTTTTTCTGTTCGTAACATTGGAAATAACACAACACAGTTCAATACAGTACACTCCCCTCCTCTCCTTACGAGCCAACTCCTTTGGTTAGTTCAGTTTTTAAAAAATTACATACTAAATGGTTGGAAAATAAAATAGGTACCTATTAAGTGGATGCCTTCTGTAACGATTTATACCTTAGATTTGTGTTCCAGTATGANTCAAACTGAACTTACGTATCTTCTTCTAGTCTAAGTGGCTCATCTATGATCCGACACATCCTGCAGGACTATGAGACAATGTTAAATAAGTTTTTAGCGCTCTTCACATCTTAATCCCGTATGGCTAAGTCAAAAGTGGTAAACGCTTTTAACTCCAGTTGTAGCCATTTATCAGTTGAGCGATTGTAAAATATCTGCTTGAATGCGATATAGCCTGATAATAAAATAGCGAAATGGCAGTAGGGTCAGTCATTACAAAGCAACAAGACGATTATAAGCTTTTGACGGAAAACTGAGCACTTTCGAAAGACCCACTTCCGATCTACTTCTTGGATTACATTGTATATTTCCGCCATATGTAAATTTAACATTGTAATAGGCCTAATCACCCTATTTATGTGTCGGTCACGTAAAACTGTGAAATTATTAGAAATGTAAATGTTTTACAAATTTGCTCATTCTTACAAAAAAAAATAATTAAAAGAAGAATAAAGGAAGTGAAAATTTCAGTATCAACAAATGTTTTACTAACACTTTCTACTCAGCGTTAAGACATGACCTACTTTCCTTCCGTCGTTACTGAGCGCATACCAAACATTGTGTGCCCGTTGAAGTATATGCAGGTAACCGTGAACAGTCTTTAATGAGAGAAACCGATGATTAATATGTTTGTGTCAAACTCTGCCAACTAACAGACGATAAGTTTGTGGACTGGCTGGTGCCCTGAGTGTAGGCAACCACGCACCACGCCGAAGTTTGATAAGTCTGTGGACTGGCTGTCCGAGTGCAGGCAACCACGCACCACTGCTTCCACTAACATGTTGACTACTGCGTATATCAAAGGAGCAGTATATCGCCCGGAGGTGGAAACGTGCTGCACTCCCTTATTTTACTCTACCCTGTCACCTCTAATGTTTAGAGTTTTGCGGACCTGCAGGCGTTCAACAACTTAAAGACTGTAAGCGCGACTTCTCTTGGAAACGGTAGTGCTTAGGGTAATTGCATGAACCAACCTATCATTAGTTTTGGATGCTGATTAATAATCCATAGTTAGAAACCATTTAAACTGACAAGTCACAAAATTTTATCCAAAACAAGTGTGGTAGGCCCTTCGATTTCCATGAAATAAATTTATGAGAGCGAAAGTTTTTGCAGCAATCACGTATTATTAAGGCACCTAGGATTCCGTTTTTAAAATGGTTCGTAACAGGAGTTCGTCTCCAGTTGAAGAGACGTATACTGCAATATAGGCTACGAATCACCTTAAAGCATGTATACATGTTTTGACATTTGTTTGGTTATGAACATGCAAGCGCGTTTTTTTTCTTTTAGTTTTTTTTATTTACCGCCTCCATGCATTTTAAACAAGGACAATTGAAAAGCATTGTTCATTTATTTTTAAGTACTCTTCGCGAACAAATATTTTACAAAAATTCAAAACAACAACACATCAGAAACATCAAAACATTTATTTATTTTCAACATTAAAAATTGTTTTTGTTTGAGTACATTGATTGATACCTCGTAGTATCCCTTCGTAATTTTCTTGGCATAGATTATTTCTTATTCGTGTGTTTTAAAACAGCATTACCGTGATTTTTCACTTTATATTGCTATAACTGGTGCACATTTTACTTGAGGTAAATATGTTGAATGAATTGCACACTATCCAACATCCTTTACGTCCTTGCTTTCACGCTAAGAATGATGGCAAAACTATTAGGTGCGAATTAGTGTGTATTATGCATTTGTTATGTTGGTATTCACATAACTTCATCAGCCACTCACACAACAGCACAGCCAGGGCATTGGCAAATGGAGGATCGTTACAAGGTATGCCTGCGTTTACTGTTTACTGTGCCTGGTTGATTCCTGATGTACACATCAGCCACTAAAACGCAGTTCCCTGGCTGACGCCACGTGGGAAAAAGTTCGAAGCTTGCTCTTGAGTGGCCGTAATGGTTTCTTTAGGCCGAAATTGAACAGTAACACAGCTGTTATCATATTGCTCCGTTCTGAAGTCTACCACTGCTTACTTTTTAAGTTTTTAATTGCGTAAACAACCCTAATGTAAACGAAGGTAGGACGAACCGATGATGGCTGTACACCTGCCGTAGAGGGAATATAGGGTAGAGTTCGCGTGCTAGCTGCGCTCCAGACGATTCCTAAGTCCCGACGTTGAAATGTTATCTAGCCAATAAACCTTGCCAGAACCAAACGTCTTGAATTCTTCGCTAGAGCACAGACTGGCCATAGCAGTTTGTTACACTTACACTGGTCAAGTTTTAACGTAACTAAGTTATTTTTAACCGTGTAAAATATTTTTCTTGTACGAAAGTAACGATCTGTCGAAAAAAAACGAACTGTGAAACGAACTCCACGTTGCTGTTCAATGCTAGTCAATGTTAGTGTCATGCACAGACGAATAAAATCAGTATACATCACTTTAGACATCAATGCTCGTCCTTGCATTGATGCTAATTTTCAACATCGAGTCAGAATTAAAATGGTTCTGAACCGACATAAACCTGGGGCTCTCGGTTTTTTTTTTCTGTTCGTAACATTGGAAATAAACACAACACAGTTCAATACAGTACACTCCCCTCCTCTCCTTGTAAGCCAACTTCTTTGGTTAGTTCAGTTTAAAAAAAATTACATGCTAAATGGCTGGAAAATAAAATAGGTACCTATTAAGTGGATGCCTTCTGTAACGATTTATACCTTAGATTTGTGTTCCAGTATGANTGGAAAATAAAATAGGTACCTATTAAGTGGATGCCTTCTGTAACGATTTATACCTTAGATTTGTGTTCCAGTATGACCGAGTGTACACCCAAAGTAGGGAGAGCTGTCGAGTTCTTTCGTGGCGTTTGTTCTATGTGCAGTTGGTAAATTTATTCTTGGTTCAAGACTCGATTTCACACGCTGATGAGAATGTTTTGTGATTTTATTTAAAGTGGAAAAAATTATGCCTTTTATAATTATGATAGTTAATTATTTTTAATCTTATTTGTATCGCAGACCCCATAAATGATAGGTTATATGCAAACAAATCTGATATAAAATACTCTTATCAAATAAAGTGCTACCATTCATTGTTCAAAACTGCACACTTTATATCTCGCATTACATTGGTTTTCAGATATTGATACACGTCTTAAATGTGCACATTGGAATGACTTAATGAGACAAATAAATTATCCTTTATTTTCTCGGTTGTTTATTAAGTAACAAGCCGACAGCATGTAAATGAGTTAAGCAGAGCAAATAATAAATAATGTAAACTTGTAAATGAGTGGAATAGGTACTTCAAACAAGAAACAAGAAACATTTCAGTTAGTGTCAGTTTTCCTCTTCGCCTAACATTAACTACAAACCATTTTTAACCAAATATGCTTTCGTGTGACGTCTGTGATTCAGTGAAATCAGTAGGCGTCCTAAAAACAACAAACAATTAATATTTACTCGGTGTGACTTTCGCACTTCGCCTAACGCCTCTATTAAACCATTCCGAGCCAAATATGCCTTTGTGTAACGTCTCCTTTTTCGGCTGCGCCTTTTGTCCGTAATCACTGCGGATGAAGCTCGGGGGTTCTTAGTTGTGAAGGCAATTTTCTTCCTCCGCCTCGCCTTGGGGTTCATTTCTGCCGTGTTTCTTTTGTTTGTCATCGGTTTCTCTAGCTCTTTCTCTCCTCGCGATCCTATTTCCCCGGCCGGCCTGAAGATTCCCGCCCGTTGTCTTTCCGACGTCGTCTTAGCGATACAGATAAGGCGGCGGCCAGGTTCTCCCCTCTGCATCCTCCTCCACGATGTGGCGGGTCCCCTAGTCGCCTCACAGCTGCGCGGCCCCATTGTGCCTGCTCTTGTATTTCCTGNGCGGGTCCCCTAGTCGCCTCACAGCTGCGCGGCCCCATTGTGCCTGCTCTTGTATTTCCTGCGGAAAGTTGTACGTTTGGTTCTCTCCTCTGCCCTTTTTCGTCGCCGTCTGTCGCGCGAAAGTCTTCTGCTCAAAAAAACAACTGGGTGGAAATTACCTACATTTCACCGAGTTACTTTCCTGAAGTTTTTTCTTAACGGACTAAAACAAAAAGGGTCATTGAAAAAGAAGCCAATCGTTATTAATAGGATATTTTAATCACACCCAAAAGAGGCTATAGGCGCGTAGCTAATTATAACACAGTGTGAAATGCGTAGTAAATGTCCCAACTTTGTGTATAAACGATGCTTAACATACCTATATTTGCAGCTTGATGTACACTCTAAATCCGAATCTGTGATATCAGTCCGTGAAATAACATTCACTGAAAGTCAGTTGATAAGCTACTGCCGATTGGCAAATCAAGAAAATGAACTGGGAACAAATGACTTATGACAGTGGAATTCTCGACATTCAGTGGGAATCACAAATAATTCAGTGAAATTCAGCCATCGTATTCATTAGTTATCAGCCACTGATTAACAGTCTCTCAATTGCCGCTATTTTCACTGATTTGGCTCAATTCTCACTGTTTCAGATTTAGACTGAATGCTAGATTTCTCTACCGTTACAGTTTAGCAAGTCAACTGGAAATATTGTACAATGTACACCATTCAAGATAAACCTGCCTACCACAAGGCGACTTCCTAGTAAATATTTTAAACCCCACAAGGTCATGACACGCTGTTATGAAGCTGTATGACGACCTGCAAAAGTTTAGAAATGCATTCGCAATAGCTAAACTTTCTGCAGATTATTTGTGCAACTCGATGCCATTGAAGCCAACGGAATGTACTGCGATTACCGCTTTATATTTACTCCTTCATGTGGAAATTGCTCTAATTAACTCTAAAGAACCGGTTTTTTTATCCATCTTTTTATATAACTTGACGAAAAAAGTGTTCATCAGTAAGAAATTTTTACTTTTTCCGATAAAAAAAAACTTATCTTAATATAACACAATTACTGAGACACGCATTACACGAAGAAACGCCGATTTTTATTTTTCACAAGCTATTTTGAAACCTTTCACAGGCAGTTCGTTTGTATTATGCTCTCGTAAGTACGTAGACAACGGACTGGCTTTCTAGCAACCAAAGTGTACGGGGGTTGCATACCGTACGTGTTGCAGGCGTGACATCGCCGCAGCCTTAGAGCTTCACCACGGGCCGCGTGGCTGGTGTTGCCTCGCACTATGCGTGCGGCCGTACCACACATAATCTCCAGGAGTGATTCTCGTCCCAATCCTTTGCAGGTCTTTCCTCTCCCTCAGGAACTACCTCTCCAGCCCTGCCGGAGGGGGTTATTTCTCATTAGGCATTAAAAGGGAGGAGATCGGAGCCGGGCACAGGGGGAGCAGAAATTCTCTGTCTGTCGGCAGGTGACGTGTGCGCCCTTCGTCAAGCTCTCCTCGCTAGTGTCGTCTTCTGCAAGCTGCCAACACATTACTGAAGACCATTAAAGCAGCAAGACTCTCAAAATATTTGAGAAAGGCTGTGTTGAATAATAAACCTGATGTGATACATGCTTCTTTATGGACAGTTCATTGCTCATGAACATTTGTTTAGGATGTCTTGTGCAGCAATAAAATACACTGAAATGCAGCTCTCAATGCGAAAAATATTTGTTCAAAAAATTGGCAAAAACAGATATCTTGTATCGTCCTGTCTTTACCTTTGTCTATCTTCGACACCTTGCATCCTTTAATTGACGCGGGTGGTGTTTGATTTTTGTCCTTCGCCTCGCGTTTGTATTTGTGCATGTCTGTGACCACTCGTACTCTCAACCGGTTCTTCAGGCGATACCCCTAGGTCATGAGGCTCCCTGGTTGCTGTCATTAGGTTTACGTTTATGTCAATCAAGTATGCATTGACTCCTCCGCTCCACACTTTCCGACTAGCCAACCGGCGTAATGCGAAAGCTTTAATAATACTCAGTTCAAGCAGAAATCAAGTAGTGGTCCCACGACAACTTTTGAATAAAAAAAGTTAATATATTATATTAATGAGCTTTCGTTATAACACATGTCCTTACTTTGTATGTTATTCTTATATCTGCTGTGATATTCTATTCAGTCTCAGAGTCCTCCATTTTGTACATGCTTCAAGGGAAGGTGATATATGGCCGGCATTGTACACGACAAGAACATGATTCAGTATTTAGTGCTGTCAGTGTCTTTCTTCCCTATGGCTGATCTAATGTGTGGACTTTGGTTACAGCTCCTCTGATTTGCAAATGGTTCGTGGCATTCTCATCGAGAACCAGATACGTAGTGCAGTTGTTTAAGTGATGCAAGCACAGAGCCGGCGTAAGTGTAGTTCAAATAGAAATTATTTTTAGTTGCAGCACCCAAACATTTATTAACGTGAGACTGGGAGGGTTTTTATAAACTTTTGATATCTCAACATCAATTTATATTTCTCAGTCTTTAAAACTTCTGTATTGAAAATTTTCACATATTTAGCTTTGAAAAATATTCAGGGCTTAATACCTAAACACAAGCATTTTGTAATTGCATACACATTTATGTGAATCACTCTTTCTTAACATTCTGCTACTTTACTCAAAGACAGATTGTCAAGGAAAATGTGTGTATTAGTGTATAAAAAAGCCGCCGAAATTTGTTTTAATGCGAATAAATAATACTCGTAAGTAATGTCTGAATACGAGTACTTACGTCGGAATGCTATTTTCCGTTTTGTATTTCCGTTTCATATGTGTATTTTTTCAAATTACTAAGATTAGCGTTTCACAATAATTTTTGTAATGAAACTTTCGGTACCGGCTTATTAATATAGCCGTAGGATCATGCAGCACGACTTTGCCGTCATTGTTACACCACTTAATGATAAGAACATCTCTTATAGTCCTAGAGAGGTGAGTAAACGAGAAAGAGACCGCACGCCAGTTCAGAGCCATGAGCGTAAAGGCGACAAGACAATTGATGTGCGCGTTTAGATCTCCCTGAACACTTTGAGTGCTCGCAACATACTATTGCGCCGCCTTAATACAACAGGATCATGTGGAGTTTGCCATAATAAAACGACGTCCGGATTCCTTGAAAATATTGACTACGTAATATTACCTGGCGAGGAAGTTTTCACGACGTTCACAACAACGTTATAACATGTCGACAGTATTCAAACTGTAAATTACTCAAATGAACACAATTTTACGAGGGAAGAGCATTTATTTGGGACATTTACTAGTCACCATTATATTGACTGATAACCGACCAGTAATGAACGTTGCATAATACAGTGTAGCGATCGGTGTATCGTGGACCAACGGAACTGGTGTCCATGCTGCGGTAGATATAAGCGACTCTTTTCTACAGCTAATCGCGAATGTCTACAACTGAAATTGTTAACATTCCCACGTTTGTAGCCCTCGAACATGCATAATACCTTAGCCAGACGGCTGCCTTAAGACCTCAGCTTCTGAGCGCTTCCCACATCTGGCTTGGCTCTTAAATTTCAAAGAATTTCAAATGCCATACCAGAAGCTAGACAAGCGTCTTTCTCGGGTGCAGTCGGAGTATCGCGTGGTGCGAACACACCCCTCGGCATCCGGCAGCCCTGTTGCGGAGGGAGATGACGTCAGCGGAGCGTGTCTAATTGGCGAAGAAGAAGGGGTGAAGAGCGGACGGGAGTCACCCTGTCGCAGTTCGCGTCGCTCCACCCCTGCGCCAGCTATTATCTGAGCAGTGTACCTGAATATTCATGCAGCTCCCTTCTTCCATGCAGGAGACGGCGGTATATTGGAGACTGCGCCCAACCCTACCTGGTGTCAGATGAAGACACTAGCCCACACCACTGTTCTTGGAGGGTGTCGGTCGACTACAGGTTGATTCCGACGACAAGGTTACTTTCGGACGAGTCAGCAAGACCTAGGGAAAACACGGGATGAGCTTGGACTCTCGGGTGAAATTATGTAGCGAAATCGATCGTTCCAACAGGCACTCGTGGAATTTGTTTGTGTGCTTGTAATTGCCTTATTTTTTTAATTGGCTGCTGCAGTTTACTCCCGCCTTCAGGATCTCGGCTTCTTGGTTTCAGCCGCGTCAATCATGACGTCATCGGCATTGTTTCGGATGAAACAATGGCTACGAAATGGCTACGAAATCCCACGGAATTGATTTCTTCTTTCTTGTCTTTCGTTTTACTTGTCCAGTTAGAATTTCGGGTGTGGCCATCTCTCGTGTTGGTCTGAATTTACCCGCGGTGATCGGGCGTATCTCGATCCCTCTGTCCATTACAGAAGGCAAAGCGGGTAAGGAAGACGCAAAGCGAAAGAGAATGACCGGACCACAAAGCGGTAACTGTTAGATATATGCTTTTATTCCGTCGTTAGGATTCTGCAAAACATATATCTCTGACCTGTGCTCGCTAACTTCTGATGGACGAGGGTGGGTAACGAGGTCCGAATAGTCTTAGATGGGGGGGGGGGGGGGCCTGTCCCCNGTCCCCATAAATAATAGAAAATCGGTTGGTGCTTGGGTGATGTTAAACAAATTCATTTCGAGATACAGATAAGCCTTCATATCTTTAACCCATTCAGTCACCTTGTCTCGATCGTGGACCCGTTGCGCGTGAATAATACTTTTGACCGTTACTGTACACAGCAAGGTGTCGGTGCCCAGTTTTCCGTGTGGCTGTTCTGATTATCTACACTTCTTTGACATGAATGGTTAATGCCAATAGCATCGAACACGCGGCACGTTTTTCACTGGCTGCAAGAAAAATGCTGAACACACGCACAACTAATACCAAAAAATTACGTGATTTCAACACTCGAACTCAGAAATCAATCTTTGATCGAACGGAATAGTATGAAGTTCATTGAAATACATATATTACATGTATATTATACATGTGTTGCTATAATTACGGCCGTCCGGTCAAATGAGAACTACATTTGAGGAAGGCGAAACCGAGTGCAACTTTCTAGACCTTCGCCATGCGAGGGTATTAAGAAATGTGCGTTATTTGACCGTCAACCCGTGTGTTGTAAGAATCCCGTCAATCGTGAAACCCGATATCGTCAATGGCTGACGTGATTCGTGTAGTACGTTGACGTGTTCCTGCTTGCAAACGAAGTCTAATTGGACAAATGCGAATACGTATATCTGAAATCATGTATTAGTACGGTTTGTGAGAAAGTAATGTGAGAGAACCACCGTAGTTTAAACAGAATACATGAAGGGGGGATTCCTACTAGTATCTTCACGTCGATTGTGATTGACAATGCGGTAAGGCGTTTAATTCGTATCCGGGAGGCTGTACTTACGATTTGCCTAAGTGATATTCCATGCGAGTTCATCGCACTGGCTGGCATCGTTACATGAAATAAAATATTATTTTTAACCTCTCGTGGTTCTATAAAAGTCCAGAGAAGGTGAAATATTTGCACCATACTTCTCAAGCCGAAGTAGGCCACGCATAAGTTTTTTATTGTATCCGACCTGGATGAAAGGGCAAGTCGTGTAGAAGAGAATCTCAATGACATTGCAATAAAGGTACAGCCACTATGGGTTTCTCCAGGAATGTCGTATGAAGGACAGAAACTGTATCCATACCATGTGCAACGAATTACAATACCTCGCGTTGAGATGCAGTCTGTGAACGTCTTCCTGAACAGTGCCTTCCGAATCCTAGTTTCCTAGGAGATAAAACAGAATTTTCCTGGACGAATGTAGTTAAAGATCATGGGACATGTGTGATGAGAGTGACAGTGGCTCCCTTATCAATTGTCCCGTCGCCTCTATGCGCAACACAAAACCTGTTTGCAGCCTTTCCGTTGTAATGCGTACACCTATGACACTTCAAGCGATAATTCCACAGCTTTTTATTGCGGTGAATCAATTCTATAGCAAGGGGCATTGTAGTTATTCAGTTAGAATATTGGACGATAGAACAGCGTAAATAAATAAATAAATACTTTTTTGTTTAATTAATGGACACATGAAAATTTTACCTTTTATTTTTACAGGACGATCGTCAAACATCCACTACTGTTATCCATGTTCCTCAATGTTTAATACTGCATCACATTCATATCTATGTGATGAAGGGTATGTAAAAATTAAAATTTGCCGCTATAGAACCTGTATGTAGTCTGAACAAGGAAAAGCATAATTTTTAAGAATAATGTAGCTACGTTTAGATTAAAAAAAATTAATCTATACTACTTTAGAACAAGTGAAAAATTACTAAATTACTAATAAAAGATAACGTTATGTAAAAATACCACAACTATACATATATTGCGACAGTAAAACTTAACATCGTAGTTGTATCATAACCCACTGCTCACTTACCCCTAAATAACAAGCAAGTAATCTTCATACTCAAGTGTACAACATACAGTACTGTTGATTAACCAGCACTATATCTTCATGTGGACAGAGTGATGCCGCAACAAAGAAATGACTTGTGCGAAGATGTCCGAAGGAAGACCTCCATGCCATGGCGTGTCCCATGGCACATTGCTGCACCCGCCGAGGTCAGTGATGACGGTAAGAGAAGGAAATCGATTCGTTTTTGCGGATAAAGTGGAATAAAGGTGAAAGGAGAAGAAAGGCGCCCGGAGAAATGGAATTGGGCCGGAGCGGGGGTTGGGGAGGTAATGGCGGAAGGTGCGGGGGTGAAAGTCTTTGTGCGTGATATGTAAGGTGTAGCAGCAACAGAGGAGGGCAATATCTGCGGGCCAATAGCCGCGCAGAGAGTGCGTTGGGGCTGGAAGGGGGAAGGGGAGGAGGCGTCTCTGCCCGGAACAGCCTTGTTAGGGCAGGCCACACTTGAACCCCGGGGTTTCGGTCTGATGCCATCAACTGCACAGCTACAGGAGTGCCGTACCCATCTCCCCGCCATTTCTCTACCAATTTTGGTTTTTTCTTTGGACATGAATAGGTCGCTTGTGATCGCTCCTTCGCGAGATGAAAAAGGTTCGTTTACGAAAATAAAAATGTTTGAATAGTTAGAACCAAAACTGGAATGGAGTGGAGAGATGTGGGGGGCTCTTAACATAGAGGTCTTGAGAGTTGATGAAGGCGAAGTGAGGTTAGGATGGAGCAGTACCGGAATGCAAGGGTAGGAGAAACGGGAGATCCCCGAGAAAAAAACCCGCCGACCAGTGGCATCGTCCGGCACGATTCTAGAACAAAATGTGATCTTTTTACTTCAAACAAAAATGTTAGTTAAGAGTAAGAAGGGGGGGGGGTGATTTTGCCACTAATTTGATAATTTATTATCAGTCATGTGTAACATGTTTACACTTATCAGAGAGTGATATTTGTCGTTGGGGTGCACCGACCTGAACAAACGTAGGGCTAATCTACCTTTAAACCTGCCCTTGAGGGCATTTCTTTAATGGCAATTCCTAGTGACTTTTAAGTTCGCAACTTAATGCAGGAGCTTCATTGTGGAATTGATTTACGTGGCGAGATCGACGTACATTTTAAAATGCGAACTACGCCAATTTCTGCATTTGGACTCATACCCATGATGATCCTCCCCCACTACAGATCATGTACTTTAATAGCTTGATACTTCATCAGGAGTAGATCGCACAATTAGGAAAAACGTCACGCTCAGTATTGTCATTTAAAGCATTTTTGGTCGGAATACATGATTTTAAGCTTTATATAATAAACGACCTGTTAGATGTGTACCAGAGGTGTAAGTTGAAGTCTGTAAAGGACACAATTTTTTTTAACCATAAGAAGATAATTGGTTAGCTATGAATATGTAGATTAGGAATGCCCAATTTTTCTAGAAGCGTGTGCGGTCACACCCCAGTTGAGAACTGGACTACTAAATGTATATTCGTGAGTCAATTTGCTATGCTTTTCAAAGAAGTTGCGGCTGGACGGGCGTCCAGGAGGTAGCGGAAAACGCAGCGAAGCGTTCGGTGTCCCTTTTCANTTTCAAAGAAGTTGCGGCTGGACGGGCGTCCAGGAGGTAGCGGAAAACGCAGCGAAGCGTTCGGTGTCCCTTTTCCAAGCTCTTTATGAAAGAACTACCCTCAGAAATATGTTGTGTGGGTTTGCTTTGAAGCGAGCTTGATTATACTCGGTNTTTCAAAGAAGTTGCGGCTGGACGGGCGTCCAGGAGGTAGCGGAAAACGCAGCGAAGCGTTCGGTGTCCCTTTTCAAAGCTCTTTATGAAAGAACTACCCTCAGAAATATGTTGTGTGGGTTTGCTTTGAAGCGAGCTTGATTATACTCGGTNAAGCTCTTTATGAAAGAACTACCCTCAGAAATATGTTGTGTGGGTTTGCTTTGAAGCGAGCTTGATTATACTCGGTGGAAGCCGGTCGGTAATTCACGTCTTGAGGTACGTATTTCCAAATCACTGACCTCGCGAGATCACCAAAGCAGTTGATGAATCTTCACGGAGACTAATAGTTTTATAAAATAGGGTGACGAACTTTCGACTAAAACAAGCGTCTAATAATGACGANAATCTTCACGGAGACTAATAGTTTTATAAAATAGGGTGACGAACTTTCGACTAAAACAAGCGTCTAATAATGACGAAATGACTTTCCATTTTAACACCTAACTGCGTGTTAACATATATTGTGCGGAATGTCCCATAAATCTTTATTTAGTGAACTCGGTCGCGTACATAGTGACTTATGACAACGTGCTTTAGTTTATANGGAATGTCCCATAAATCTTTATTTAGTGAACTCGGTCGCGTACATAGTGACTTATGACAACGTGCTTTAGTTTATAGAATTGAGCTTTATTTATAAGTAGCCCAGACTCTGCCAAATTATTATTTTTTTTGTAGTGTTGACTACTACAGACTTTAATTGCACTAATGCTTATCAGATGCAATACCCTCGCCGTCAAATAAGTGTAGTTGCATTATTCAGGTTGTAAATGAGTGAAGCCACAGGAAGTGTGGCGAGTCTTTTGGCCGACGTGTCACATTACGCATACTTCGCTGATACATCTCCCTACTTTTCAGCACCAGAATACATTTTCTCCTCGTTTGTCAGTAGTCGGAGCTGCGAAAATGGTATTAGTTCAGTAACCTAATAAGTATGATATAACTATTTCACAGTCCACTATTTAACTCGCGCCTCAGATATTTGTTTAACTGAGTCCCTGCTGTGCAGTGAATTTTGCACTTGACCTGTTAGCACCTGTTTCGGACCTTGTATGCATGCAGGTTTGCTATTGACTTTTTAGTAATTCGGGCGTATCAGATAAATTTAGCGCGAGTGAACTGCGAAAGTAACTTAGACGTAGCCTTGAGTCTGACAAGTCAAACACTTCCTCGTATGAATTAACGAGTATTACCTGATGGTCCCTAAATATTATATGCTTATGTGTGAAAACTCTTTCATGTATGAGTTACCTTCAAGGAATTTTCTTGTTCGAACAGTGAACATTTGTGATTGATAAACGAACAACTACGACTTTATAATAAAATATATAAACAGCTATCAAATAACAGATAAGAAAAAAATCAATTTTTTAAAATATGTCCACGTTTGAAGACGTTTCGCAAAAAAAAAATAATATTTGTCTCTATAGACACAAACACACAATAAAACTCTCTACCTATGAGAGAAATGCGATTAAGGTATCTGGCTCCGATTGCCTGTGTTATCTTATGGGCATTTTGTCTGATCGGATTTACCTTTTTGTAAATTACTTCATGTTTATTAGGGGGAATCCGTAGTTAACTATATTTAACACCTCAAGGTCACATCCGGCCATAAGGAAGCATTGCGGCGGCGTTGGAAAATAGCATAAACAAGCTTCGCGCGTGTTCTGTTTCTTTATGATTCTAAGCGGTAACTTCATGGTTTTAAAAATGTTGAAAAAAGATACAGCATTGTGCTATAGTTTAAACCACCGTTTTACAGGAGAATAAATATCGTTAACAAAAGGATACTTACAACGACTTTTTGCTGACTTTGACACATTTCAACGATCACATTTATGAATGGGCAAAAAAATATCGACTTTCATTTCTGTCCTGAAAAATTATTTACGTTGAACTATTGCATAGTTAAAAAAAAAAAATTATAATATACATAATTGCTTACATGTCAACAAGGGAGGCCCCTAAAGGAGTGATTTTTTGATGTACGATTCTGTGCACTTGTCTGTGTTGCCAGACTGTTTGAACCATTTTTCTGGTGTTTACAACTGTGGTCAGCGTAAACGCGACACGTTCCGCTTCTGTATGTTCGACTATTCCGCGTCGTAAGAAAGTGAGTGAGTGAACCGCAGGAGGAACGCTGACAGACAGAGCGGCTGCCGACTGCAGCAGTATCAGGCCGAAGCTCCACCCTCGCTTCTTGCACGGGCCAGGTAGGCGAGCACCCCCCTGTGCTCCTGACAGCCTCTCTACGTGATGAATCTCTTCTTCCCTCGTCTCCACCCCTCAGCGTCCTTCCACCATCATCGTTTCTCCCCGCCGGAATGCCGNCGGCGCGCAGGGCAAAGACGGGCCAAGTCGATCTTCTACACGTCCGGTCAAGGAAGAAAGCGAGAATGGACTTCATTTTGGCTAGACCATGTCTTCTGACCACAGTAACCCTATTCTGATAGCCAGGCAAATACCTCTACGTCTTCTCACAAATACGACCAATATTACGTATTGGTAGGGCCACTTATTTTTCGCAAAAAAAATAGGAGCGCACATTAGAATTCAATACTACATATACACCTCGGCTGTTGACATACCTCGATTTACTGGTGGTGTCGTTTCCGCATTTGACCGAGCCACTCAGGATTCCGTAACTTCGACACTGCACCTTCGTGATTCGTGCGCAAAAAATTAGCACGGACCAGAACATTCTTCAGCCAATCAAAATAGCTGGAAGACCCCACAGTGTTTTGAACTGAAAATTTTCCATGAGGTAAAGAGAATACCAATTTTAATCATGAATATTTGTAATGAGTAATGGTCACCGAAAGGAACTGTTTAACATATTGTTACAATTTCTCAAAGACAGAGGGCTTAGCCAGGTTTCAGTAGGTATCAAGGTTTTATTTAAATAACCAGTAAATAATAATTTCCTAACTTATTTACAAACACTATAAAGAAAATACTTTCGACTTATTATCTCACAATAAATGGCTACCACTTGCTATTTACTGTTAATTTTTACACAATCGTCCATCACATTGCAGTAATTAATGCAGTCAAATAAATAAAAACCAGTCGCAGTAAACAGTGTATCAAAACCAATTGAATTATTTTATAAATTATACATCCATATTTGACAGTTTCAATATATACAATATACTCCTTATCACATGTTCATACAGTCCCACCTTAATTCTGTCCATATTCCACCAGTCCACGCCACACACAAACACTCGTCCGCTGTCGTCCGTCCTCTCCGCTGATGTCCCTTGCTGCACCTAACTTTTCCCGATTACCGAACTCAGCTGGATGGCTACCACAAAAAAACCGACTGCTCTCCGGCTGCGTGGAGTATGTATAGCGTCGTAAGCTCAGGTCCAGAATATCTTCTACATGCCGGGTTGTGCCGATGACGGAAATTACTAGAATATTCATGCTCCTCCGTAAGGGGAAGGATGAGCTGACTGCAGGGCGGCGACGCAGTGATGATCGGGTCTGCCTGGGGAGGGTCGAGATGGGTTTCCCGACAGCGCCGGGACCGCGCGTAACAACACGGCGCCCGCGTCCAGTGCGGGAGTCCGCGAATGCGCGTGTGTATATATAATATACGGCCTATAGGTAGCCCTATACATATACAATATATGCCTAAGCACGTTATGTTTATATAATACACACACTAAATCTGAATCAGTGATAATGTCACTGTTTCAGTCAGTCAACAGTATCTGACTGATTCAGTATCTGACTGATTCACTTCAGTGAACTTAACTGTCGAATCAGTGAAAAAATACCAGTTTTCCTTCACTTATTGTTTCGGGTACGTTTTCCACTGATTCATCAGTCATTTTCTTCACTGTCCTTCAGTGATTTTTTTTTACTGACGGATCAATTAAACAGCGTGTAAAATGGCCGTTAAATAACGTTTATCAAGTAAAAAAACAACTCATAAATTAATAAAACCAATACAAAATACTTTCTAAAAGGTGTTTCGTATTTCAGAACACAATTTTATGAGGTAACATGAACATTCAGTCTTTCATTCCTATTTTACGTCTTTCATTTCGTTGATATCATGTAATCATCACAGCGCTCTGTTTGAAGGTTTAAACTGCATACAATGTGGTGAAGAAAGTGCCCTCATATGTACTATCCGTTTTAACAATCCTAACGGTACCAATAAAACCAAAGACGAAAAGTAAGGGCATACAATTTAAAACTACACGGTTCGATATGTAATATTCTCCTCTTTCTCGTCAACGTGACTGTGTAGCTCAGACGGTAAGATAATGGTTTTAATGTGAATAGAAAGTGGTGTGCGGGAACAATCCCGGCCTCTTGAGGATTTTTTTTTTTTTTTACTTTTTTAAATTGTGCAAGGAAAGTAGTAAACTATCGTTGATATGTTTATTTCTCGTTATTATTTAACTGAATTCAATAAAAAACAATACTCAATTCGCCGCTGCAGTTGGTCGTCACTTATTCAATCTGTGAAATATTTTCACGTCACAAATTCAATCTGTAAAATTTTCTCACTGAAACTGAAACAATCAATGGTTTTCCACTGATTCTAAGTGGAGCCAGTTTCACTGACTCGAGTAGTTGAGTTTCACTGTGAGTCAGTGGTGTTCCACTGATTAGAATTTAGAGTGTACTCTGTAAGCAAAGTTAGCACGGCGCAACGAGAATGAACCGAAAGTGTATTACCTTAAACGGTCCTTTTCCGTCGCACGTACGGTAAGAAAACATTTACGGAGAAAAGACAGCGGAATACTTCTCTGGGCGGTTTTCAGGGTAGCTGCAATTGAACTTCAGTAGCCTCTAGGTACTCATATCAAACATTTTTATTACAGATACCGTTATACTCTCTCCCTTTCATAGATGAATGGGCATACTCTAAACTGCAACGTTATTACAACGTAACTACAACAATNCGGTCAAGGAAGAAAGCGAGAATGGACTTCATTTTGGCTAGACCATGTCTTCTGACCACAGTAACCTTATTCTGATAGCCAGTCAAATATCACAACGTCGTCTCACAAATACTACCAATATTACGTATTGGTAGGGCCACTGATTTTTCGCGAAAAAATAGGAGCGCACATTAGAATTCAATACTACATATACACCTCGGCTGTTGACATACCTCGATTGGCTGGTGGTGTCGTTTCCGCATTTGACCGAGCCACTCAGGATTCCATCCATAACTTCGACACTGCACCTTCGTGATTCGTGCGCAAACAATTAGCACGGACCAGAACATTCTTCAGTCAATCAAAATAGCTGGACGACCCCACAGTGTTTTGATCTGAAAATTTTCCATTAGGTAAAAGAGAATACCAATTTTAATCATGAATATTTGTATTGAGTAATGGTTACCGAAAGGAACTGTTTAACATATTGTTACAATTTCTCAAAGACAGACGGCTTAGCCAGGTTTCAGTAGGTATCAAGGTTTTAATTAAATAACGAGTTAATAATAATTTTCTAACTTATTTACAAACACTATAAAGAAAATACTTTCGACTTATTATCTCACAATAAATGGCTATCACTTGCTGTTTACCGTTAATTTTTACATAATCGTTTATCACATTACAGTAATTAATGCAGTCAAATAAATAAAAACCAGTCGCAGTAAACAGTGTATCAAAACCAATTGAATTATTTTATAAATTATACATCCATATTTGACAGTTTCAATATATACAATATACTCCTTATCACATGTTTACACAGTCTCACCTTAATTCTGTCAATATTCCACCAGTCCGAAATGTTCTAGAGCGCTTCGAGTGCTGCACAGTAGCACTCGAGGGCGTGGTATGGTATCACGCCCTCTCGTCCGTCCACACCACACACAAACACTCGTCCGCTGTCGTCCGTCCTCTCCGCTGATGTTCCTTGCTGCACCTAACTTTTCCTGATTACCGAACTTCAGCCGGATGGCTACCACAAAAAAAACTGACTGCTCTCCGGCTGCGGGGGGTATTTATAGCATCGTAAGCTCAGGTCCAGAATATCTTCTACATGTCGGGTTGTGCCGATGACGGAAATTACTAGAATATGCATGCTCCTCCGTAAGGGGAAGGATGAGCTGGGACCCCAGCCAGGTCGGCTGTCAATAATTACCCTGGCTGCCGGGTGGTGACGCAGCGATGATCGGGTCTGCCTGGGGAGGGTCGAGATGGGTTTCCCGACAGCGCCGGGACCGCGCGTAACAACGCGGCGCCCGCGTCCAGTGCGGGAGTCCGCGAATGCGCGTGTGTATATATAATATACGGTTTATAGGTAGCCCTATACATATACAATATATATGCCTAAGCACGGTA
This sequence comes from Clitarchus hookeri, assembly GCA_002778355.1. Classification (NCBI taxonomy): domain Eukaryota; kingdom Metazoa; phylum Arthropoda; class Insecta; order Phasmatodea; family Phasmatidae; genus Clitarchus; species Clitarchus hookeri. The sequence continues at coordinate 142,141 of NQII01000420.1, forward strand.
TGTCTATATAATGCACACACTAAATCTGAATCAGTGAGAATGTCACTGTTTCAATCAGTTAACAGTATCTGACTGATTCAGCAGTCACTTCAGTGAACTTAACTGTCGAATCAGTGAAAAAATACCAGTTTCCTTTACTTATTGTTTCGGGTACGTTTTCCACTGATTCATCAGTTATTTTTTTCACTGTCTTTCAGTGATTTTTTTTTTACTGACGGATCAATTAAACAGCGTGTAAAATGGCCGTTAAATAACGTTTATCAAGTGAAATAACAACGCATAAATTAATCAAACCAATACAAAATACTTTCTAAAAGGTGTTTCGTATTTCAGAACACAATTTTATGAGGTAACATGAACATTCAGTCTTTCATTCCGATTTTACGTGTTTCATTTCGTTGATGCCATGTTATCATCACAGCTCTCTGTTTGAAGGTTTAAACTGCATACAATATGGCGAAGAGAGAGCATTAATGTGTAATATTCGTTTTAACAATCCTAACGGTACCAATCAAACCAAAAACGAAAAGTAAGGGCATACAATTTAAAACTACAAGTTTCGATATGTAATATTTTCCTACTTCTCGTTAACGTGACTTCGTAGCTCAGACGATAAGATAATGGTTTAAAAGTGAATAGAAAGTGGTGTGCGAGGACTATCCCGGCCACTTGAGGAATTTTTTTTACTTTTTTAAATTGTGCAAAGAAAGTAGTAAACTATCGTTAATATGTTTATTTCTCGTTATTATTTAACTAAATTAAATAAAAAACAATACTCAATTCGCCGCTGCAGTTGGCCGTCACTTATTCAATCTGTGAAATTTTTTCACGTCGTAAATTCAATCTGTAAAATTTTCTCACTGAAACAATCAATGGTTTTCCACTGATTCTAAGTGGAGCCAGTTTCACTGACTCGAGTAGTTGAATTTCACTGAGAGTCAGTGGTGTTCCACTGATTAGAATTTAGAGTGTACTCTGTAAGCAAAGTTAGCACGGCGCAACGAGAATGAACCGAAAGTGTATTACCTTAAACGGTCCTTTTCCGTCGCACGTACGGTAAGAAAACATTTACGGAGAAAAGACAGCAGAATACTTCTCTGGCCGGTTTTCAGAGTAGCTGCAATTGAACTTCAGTAGCCTCTAGGTACTCATATCAAACATTTTTATTCATTTTTATTACAGATAACGTTATACTCTCTCCCTTTCATAGATGAATGGGCATACTCTAAACTGCAACGTTATTACAACGTAACTACAACAATACCACACATGCGTCATTCAGTATAGTTTAGACGGCGAGTGGTGTGACAGTCTGTTGTCATCGCAGCCGCTGCGTCTATTGNTACCACACATGCGTCATTCAGTATAGTTTAGACGGCGAGTGGTGTGACAGTCTGTTGTCATCGCAGCCGCTGCGTCTATTGAGCATTAGTAACTGCGTATAATTGAAATATAAACCGAAAATATATAGTGTACAATATTAATCGTTTTTTTTAAATATTGAATTACTTATTTGGAAACTCAAATTTTATTTT
>NQII01000420.1:143703-158881 GCA_002778355.1 Clitarchus hookeri
AAACTGCCCTTGTGATACATGTGCCGCCCTAGACAGCTGTAATCATTCTTTGCCAATGCCGGAACACAACCATGAACGTACTTACCGCTCTCTTTTTTTGTGCAAGAGGTTCCGGTAATGGACCGTGCTTCACGATTGGTCACGTCTTGCCGCATAAGATTCCTTGTTGTTAGAGACGTCTTCTGGCAAGTAGGTCTCCAAACACCGACTAGCGAACAACGCCCCTCCACGTCGCGTGGCGAATAATGGCAGTGTTACTGCCGTCCGTGGCTGGAGCTCGCAGTTCACGCGTTCGCTTCAGTGACGGCACGCGTCAGATCATTTAGGCCTGCCATCGAGAGTAGGCCTACGTGGAGTGGTACAGCAGCTGTCAGTACAGTTCCTTCCAGCATCTTTGGCATTTCTAACTAGACACTAGTTGCTTTTTTTCCTATCAGACATTTTTATCCTTCCACGCGGGGAACTTGCAAACGCTATTCAAGTCTGCAGTAATGAACTGCTAAAGAGCCACTCACCTTCCGTTCAGAGGTAACGTGTACGAAGTTTGGAGCGATACATGCAGTCAACAGAAATTCTGTTATTCTCGCTTCAGCAGGAGCGGCTGACGCCTGGTTCTTGGTTGAAGGTTCCTGAGTTCGATCCCATTTGCCAGAAAGCACAGAGTCTCAAACGTCTTCGCGTGGTTTTTACATGGCAAAACTCATAATCAGGAAAATTAATGGGAAAATAACATGCATTTAGTTGAAAATATCGGAAACCGTTAGCAATGAAAGAAAACAAACTTGCACACTGCATCAGCAAACAAAGATAATCAAACTCTGAAAAGGTAATTGTAAAAATCGTCTTCAGTCAGCTGCTACTCTCGCATAACAGTAAATGTTGTAGTCCTGAGTATAAGCTCCACAGTAACGTGTATACTTCATACAGCATTAAACTTTTACTTAAAGTAGTCACTATTTCTCTCATGCAGTAGAGGTTGTAGCTGTGAGTATTTGGTAAAATTACAACATAAATTAATAACCACCATGTCTAAATCCAATATATATATATAATATAATTCTCTCGTCACAGTGTTAGTCACTGACCTCCTCCGAAACGGCTGGACCGATTTTTATGAAATTTTTTATGTATACTCGGTAGGTCTGAGAATAGATTTATATCTATTTTTTACACCCCTAAGTAATAAGGGTGGCCACCCCCAAACAATTTTTTTTTATTGTTTGAACAAAATTTTTATTTTTTATTTTTTTATGATGTGGCATCAAAAAATACATACCCTCCTAAATTTTCACCCTTCTACCACCAACCCTTATTTTTTATACCGATATTAGTAATTTAATAAATTTTACCCTAGGTCGATAACTGATCAATTATCATCGATCATTTATCGATCTAGGTTACAATTTATTCCCACCAGGTGTCTCCCAGTGACACAGCAAAACAACGTTTGCCGGGTCAGCTAGTATATATATATATATATATATATATATATATATATATATATATCGCCTTGTTGCAACACTCTTAAGCAGCTTCGTTTAAGAGAAAACAGTCCTAACAGATAAGGGTGGCCTCCCAATACCTTGGAGGCACGCAAAGTGAGTGCATCGTGTGATTAGTGTGTTGCTTGCTAAACTGCCAGCGATACATTCATTTGCGAGCAAAAATGAGCCAGTGCTTAGTGAGCAACCACACTGTTAGAAAAATTGTCCGTGCAATTACGGAAAATACCGGTTACAAATTATCCAAACGTCTGCATTAAATTACGGTCTCTTCGTTTTTTTCAATAACGTTCTCACCGTAAACTACATAAATCTCCGTCAATTCACGGAAAGTGTCCACAAACCTGCAAGTTTTTTTTAAATATGCTCTTTATAAAAAGGGATACCAAAAAACCTCTTTACTTCAGTTGTGTGGGTGATTCACTGTGTATAAAAATTACTATAAAAAATTTTAAAAAATTGTCTGGTGGCGGGATTTGAACTCGGAAAATTTTTGGTAGGTTGTTACGTTATCCACTCACCTACCACGCTTTTTAACTATTACTGTTGTAAACTCGGAATCTATATTGAATGATACATGTACCTCTTAGTTTCTAGTCATGTTGAAGGGTGTGCGATTTTTTTTTAAATTTCTGGTTTACAAACAGAGGTAAGAAAATAGAGTTTTATTTTCGTAATGTATTTCTCTGTGTATAACATAGAAATTAAAAAAATGTTTTTATAATTAGTGCTGTAGTGGGATTTAAACACGAATCAAAAAATTAACAATCAGTAACTCGAAAGAGACACCTACCACACATTTACAGGAAGTATTTTGTAAATATGGATTTTACATGAAAGTGACGAACGCGCCTGACTTAGTTACATACAAGTCGTGTTAGAGCGCTTGCTATATTTGAGGTTTATAAAACGAGGTTACGACAATATTGTGTTATTTTCGTTATGTGCGTGTTTCACTGTAAATACAGAAGTTTTTGTCCTGTAGCGTAATTTGAACAATAATCAAAGAATTGCCACTCTATGAGTGGTTCGCCACTCACCTACTACTATTTTACACGAAGTAGTATTGTGAAGACGGGATTTTATACGCTTCAGGTATTATTTGCATTGTTCGTGTCTCAAAATCGAAGCCACAAGAATACGAATAACTTCCGTTTTTTTTATATTTACGGAGCTCATTTCCGTTATTCGTCATTACGAAGTTCCTTTCCGTAAATTAACTCTACATCTCCGTAAAAGTTTCCGTAAATCTACAGAAATTTCTAACAGTGCACAAGCAGGGAGCAGAATAACTAGTTGGCATTCACTACTTCTCCGGACAGGTAAACGCCTGCTGAGCTCACGGGCATGATTCTTATCTATGGTGAAGTCAAGTGCCAGGTTATATTAGCTGCACGATTGTTTCAGCAGAGGTATTTTACTTGACGAAACCCAACACACATCCTTTAAACTGTTAAAACATACTTATCGGGAATACGATGTATGCTGTTGAATGAGCAAGATATTAAATTTTCAGGTATAGGCTATTTGCATGGCCAAAAAAAAAAAAGTCACCGATGGGCGTTTTTGTATGCAAAAAAAATTGCTGAACTTCAAATTTTATTTAAAGAAATATTTTTTTAAAGTACATATTGTTATGCTGCATACAAAAATATTTTGTGTAAATTAATTTTTTTGTTGTGATGTTTGACCTGGACGACTTTGGCATCCTCTATGAAAAATTACGGTGGGTATAGTCTATTCGCGGTTTCTTCGCACTTTTTAAATCAAANATGAAAAATTACGGTGGGTATAGTCTATTCGCGGTTTCTTCGCACTTTTTAAATCAAACCTTTGAATAATCACACCAAGTACGACATACTTAGTTATTTACTAAATATATAATGTATCACAAGAGTTTTTTTATAAATGTGTTAAATTAATAGCATCTTATCTTTTGTTGAAATAACCATTAACTTATATTTTATCTGCATATTATAATAATTCGCGTATAATTAATACGAATAAAAACGGGAGAAAATACGTGTGTTGGTAACGCCTAGTAAGAAATAGTTATTTCGCAAAATATTATTAAACTGAGTGCGCACAAATGTGGTGCGTTGTCCCTTAGGTGAAATTTTCTAAATTCGATTAAGCTTGGTTTGCATGAGGCGGAGGAATATCCTGGAAGTAGAACTTGAACAGGACTTCAGAAAAGTCTGAAGTAACTGTGAGTGGACTATAGTCGGATGAAACTACTGTCGCCTTTCGTCGCGTAACCCGTGACTCCTAGTTTTTTCTTCCAGGACCCAGAACTGCAGTCACTCCACTGATTTTCGCAGCGGAGATGCGTTTCAGTGTACCAACCGTCTTGCTAGAGAGAACTCAATACTGTACGTGCTGGATAATTTCTGCAGACACCCGCCGACTACGTTTCACCGCTATTCCCGTTGCCAATAACAAATGCTAAATACTGGTATTTTGGCACTGAAAGAAATTTTGTTAAAGCCAACAAAATACTTGTTTGCATAAGGCCAAAAACATAGGCCTATATTTAGTTTCCCGCGCAAAGTATTTTGTTGGGCAAACAAAACTTGAAAAACCACAAAATGGAATTTGTTTATCGAACAAAATACAGGCTTGAATAAAAAAAAACATTTTATTGCGCCAAAAGAAAAACTAGACTGTGATCAAAATATTTAATTGAATAAACTGTATATATTTGTTTGGCCACTCATCTCATTGCATTTGTTCGAAACTAGAGATCGAGAGTTTGTAATTGCTGTGGCTATTATGATAGTAACAGTATATGTTAGTTCTTTTATTGGCACTTAATTATGGTATGGACATCCTAATAAAACAAGTTTGACAGGAAACTAAAAAGTAAAGTTGTAATACCTGAAATATTTATTTTTGCTTTGTGCGGTATTTGAATTCTGATTTACCGGCAGTCACATTTGCTGATGCATTGCTAAAGCGCAGCGTTCAGGCTCAAACGATCTAGATACGAACCTCTATCGCGCTTTCGTGGTTTTTTTATATTAACAGAAACTTTTAAATGTACGCGGAGTGGACAGATTCGGGCGGCCTATGGGGCGAAGTGGGGTGAGTATCGGTCAGCGCCGGAAAGCAAGGGCGGGGGAAACGGGAGATCCCCGAGAAAACCCGCCGACCAGTGGCGTCGTCTGACACGATTCCCGCGTGCGCAAATCCGGGAGCGATACCGCCGGGAATCGAATCCGAATCGCCCATGTGGAAGGCGAGTAGTCTGACCACTACACCACCGCGGCCCCACTTTAATGTACATTAAGTCAAATGAATGTTTAGTTGCACCAACCAAATCTTACAGTTCAAGGCTAGCAAATCAGAACAACAAAGTAATTTAGTTTCAGATATAAAATATTCAATCGTCCCTATACAACAAATAATTTGTTTTTGCGCCAAACAAACTTTTTTTTTTATTCAACAAAACTCTTTTGTCAGTGTGAATCCCTGAGGAAGTAAGATTGTTTTATCGACCACTGCAGTGCACACTTTTACGGCACGGCATCAGCTGTAGGCATGCATTATATTCTCACTGACGTATCTGAAGTGGCGTGCGAAGGCCAGTTTTATGCCCTATTGCCCGTCCTCGCACAGGTGCACCTGTAAAACACAGCACGTTTAAGCAGAAAAAAAAGGGGGGGTGTGGTGGCCGGTACAGTAACGGAGGAGGAGGAGGAGNCCTCTTTCCGTGTGTCCGGTCACCGTGAATACCGATCCTCGCGCCCTGAAACCACCCCCACAACTCACCCCCTCCCCTACCCAGGCTACATCCTTCTCCCGACGCGCCTACCTTCAAAGAGCAGAAGAATGGCCGCACATTAGTTTCGCCAGTTGTAAAATTCAAAGGCAGCGAATGCAGTGTCGGAGCCCGTACTCTTTTTTTTTTTTTTTCCCCGGAGAGGTCCGCACGTTGAAAAGAGGCGAAGTTGCTTTTTCGGGGTTTGCACCATAGGGGGGGAGTTTTCGTCTCGGAACCCTCGCGTCCTGCCAAAGAAACGCGACTCCCGAGTCCTCCCAAGGTACGCCCATAAGGGCCGCGCAGACTTCCCACAGCGAAACTTTAGTTGGGGGAGACCCCCTGCTAACTCGTTTCGCCAGCCGGAGGGGAAAAAAAAACATCAGTGCTGCGTTTGAGTGCTATGCTTTGATGCTTTTCGTTTCCATTTAGTACAGGTAATGCACCTGACAACAACCCGACTTAACGTTCTGTTTGGACTTCGTAGATATGAGATCCACATGGAACCGTAGGTTAAGGGCACTGCCCACCGGCTGATAGTTGCGAAATTTAAATAAGAAATCACATGTTAAGTAAATTTGCCTCGGAGCGTTAAATTTAAGGATAGGCGTTTCAAACAAAACGTTCTCTTCATGAATTTTTTGGAGAAGTTTTCTACAGCGAAGATGTTTCCATGCATGTATAGCCGGTTTGCAAGGAAGTTTTAAAATTTATGTTTAAAAAAAAAACACACATTGCCTATCTATATTAAAAATATACGCTCCTAGAAATCTTCTAAAATTTTCGTTAAGAGTACATTTTGTTCGAAACGTCTATCTTTAAAATTTACGCACTGAGACGAAATTATTTAAATTTTGCACCTGCAGTTGGTAGGCAGTGCCCTTAAAATCAGATGACACTGATTTTCTGATCCCGCGCATGACTGTGACTAACACAGAAGTGACACACTTAACATAATCAAATATTGGCATGGCTATTTGTTAACGTTTTATATTTCAAGCAGAGCCACGTTTAGATAAAATACAATGTTTTGTATTATTAGTTTTGATTTTAAATAAATATTTCTGTGAAAATAGTTGAACCCAACATAAGTTGCATATACTGATTTTGGAAATATTTCTCACTGAAAATATTTGAGTCATTTATGCAAGTTATTCTTTTTTTTTTTAATTTAGAAAAAAGTAATTCAGTTGCAAATTTGTAAATTGCGAATGTCCTTAAACCTGCAATATACCTGAAAATAATCCAACTTTTTACAAAAATATATGTGTTTTTCTTTATAAGTCAGCGCATATCATCACGTAATTCCTGCTGTGCCTGTGAAATAATACTCTCGTATGAACAAAGACGTCACAATATTTTGGCCAATGGGAATTCAACAGCATTGTCCTACACAGTGTTGTCAGCTTTACTATTTGGCTCAACATCGTTTCATGTGAACCAATATCAAGGAACCTCAGATGTTTTTTGTGAAACACTTTAAGTTTTAATTGGTGGATAATTCTGGAACTAAGCTCAGGGGATCGTGGTTCAAAGGGGAATAGAATGGTGCAACCGGCCATAAGCCACTGAGTCGACATCTGGACCCGCTGTAACTCGTATATCAAAGTAGTTACTATCAGAGTTTTCCAGTTAAAACGCACACTGTTACTTGCCTTAAAGCCGACCTAAATATGATAGTAAATTGTACAAATTTATGTGTTATGCTTTTTGAAATATGCCAAAATTTTTGGACAGCTAAAGAACGTTAACAAAACATTTGTCATTTGAAACGTATAGGTCTACAGCGATAAATGGAGCAACTTGATCCTTACTAACTTCCAAAATTAGTATTGTCAGTACCGACTCAGCCGTTCATTGCTGACACTAAAACTTACGCAATAAGCTAAGACATTTTTTTTTCCAAAAGTCGATTCCAACATCAAAGCGGTGGACAAAGGCAGACATTGTTTTTTTTGGATGGATATAATACCTGATAAATTAATTTCAGTACACTGGGGTCAATTTGCAATCCTTGTGCATGGCTTGTCGGCCCAATGCAGGTATCCAGAGCGCAGGCACGGCGGGAATGTAGCAGAGCTTCGCGATAACCCCAATTACGTCTGTTCCAGCGCGGAGGATGGGTTAATGTTTATGAGCGACATCACAGCCGTGCCAGGGGCGTAACGCGGTTTGAATGGATGATTCGATTGGCAGACATCACTCAATCTTCCAAATAGAGCACACTGTGCCGAAGTAATATAATTGCAGGGGGGACAGAAGATTAGATCGGCCGCGAACGAGACAGCGAATTATAGGGCAGGGACTTCGCAACGAGATGACGAGCTCGTTAGCGGCGCAAACGTTCCGATCAGATCTCGACAAGAATTATGAGGTTTTTAGTGGCGAGTTGTTTCCGACATCCGCCGGAAATGAACTGTCTAAATTCACGGTAATTGGACTAGCAGTTCTATTCAGTGTCGACTTAAGGCCTGCTTTAATATTTTCGTTTCTGTCAACCGCGTCTCTCTATTAAAATTCTTGGTATTACACATAAAATAAATCCCTGTTGCAGCTCAGTCTACAATAATACATGACTATGTTCAGAATTTTCTGTGTGGTAAAGTGTGATAGACATCGCAAGAGCTTTCCTGAGTTCGACCTTTAAAGTTTTATTGTTCTCCTTCCCAATGTAAGTATTATTTAATCGTGTGGGGTTGGTTTGAAGACATAAGGCCCACGGAAAAATTTTAGTTTATATGAATACGGTAGTATAGGCCTATACAAATATATAAAGTGGGGATAATTATGGCAAATGTCTTTTCATAGTTTTAATTTAAAAAATATGAATAATTTGCGCCAAGATTGTCAGCTTTGGATTAGACTACTGTCTGTATCAAAATTATTTATAGTTTGCTTTTAAAACACGAATTCAGCCCAGTCCAATTATAACGAGTGTATTCTATTCGCGGTAAATTCACATTTTTTTAAATCAAACCTTTGAAAAATGACTCCATTTGTGACTTGTTCGGTTGTTTCCCAAATATGTCATTTATGCCTATTACAAGCGTTTTATACTTCTATTAACATAAAAGTATCTTTTTGATTAATTTATCTTTTACTTAAATGTTATCCGTAAAATTATAATATTCCATTTATCATTACTATGAATGCAGGCAGAAAATAAGCGCGTTGGTAATGCATATTAATAAAATGTTTTCTTGCCAAACATTATTAAACTGAGTTAGCACAGATGAGGCGCGTTGTCCCTTTGGTGTGATACTTAGACTTTGTTGACATGAGGCGGAGGAATATCATGAAAGTAGAACTTTAGCAGGGTTTCATAAAATTTGGAAGTAGCCTTAAATGGACTATAGTTGGATTATCTGTGTGGTGGCGATATGTTACGTCTAGACGTTCAGGAATTTCAGCGGGTTTAAAGAGGTGCTAGGATAGACTTTAAGCACTCGTACTTTCTTTTTACTGGATCGCTCGTTTTCTGCCATGCCTTGCAGGACTGTGAAACCGTGATAAAATGTAAAACGAAACCGAGTGAATCACTTACAACATGCTACTTACAAACTATAAAGTGCTTATGAAGGAGGCACCAGTCAATGAACAAATGACAGCGCCTGAAACGTATATTATAAAACTGCCGTCAAATGAACTCGTGAAATTTTCTGTCTTTAACTCATTCAGACCCAGTTAACACGATTATGTTCATTACACACATGTAGGTAATTTTTGGTCTGTACTGCACACTGCGAAACTCAATGACCAATGATCTTACCTGTGGATGAATTATTCTCAAACCTTCTTACTTATCTAGGTCATAATTGGTTCATATAACTGTAGCCGACCATATAGCCCACTGCTCATTGTCTGTGACATCGTAACAAGTGCTGTGTCGACTCGAGTACAGCACGCATCATAATTTTTTGCAACATCTGAAACTGTAAATTAATTTAAGTGAATGAGTGAAGATATTTGGGCAGTTCTTAACATCGAGGTATTGCGAGCCGATGAGGGTGAAGCGAGTACGGAGTAGCGCCGGAATGAAAGGGCTGGTGAAACGGGAGATGCCCGAGAAAACCAGTTGACCAGCGGCATCGTCCGGCACGGTTCCCACTTGCGAAAACCTTGAGTGAACCGGCCGGGGATTGAACCCGGTTTGCGTAAATTTAAGTGGGTCTGAAATGGTTAAGTGATGGGATGGGTGATATCTTGTGGCACCGTGTTAAACCACCCAAGAAAAATACCTCAAAAATGGCTCTTAGGCACAATTTATGGTACGGGATAAAAGTGTTTGCCGCGGGGAAGTTGGAGGGGAGGAATGGTTAAGAATATGTAGGAGGCGCCAAGATCTTGCAGGCTACGTGGTGAGGCAAATACAACCACTGGGAGCGTGGGAGGTGGAGTTTACATTCCATAGAGAAGAAAATAAACAATTAGGAAGGTGCGCCAACCTGGTTGGTCAGATCTTTCCGCTTACCTGAGCGTCGGAGCGGGCAGGTAGAAGGTGTGTAGCCAAACATTTTCGAGGACGGTCGAGAACGGTGGGTCGACAGGTGTACGAAATGGCCGACATCGCATCCGTCTCATCTCTACCCCNAAAAAAAAAAAAAAAAAAAAAACAATATTTTATGCCATTTCGGTTTTTTTATAATGGGCACGAAATATATTTGTAATCATCCTAAAATGTTTCTTAGTGATTGAAAAAAAAAACTTCTTATTTTGAAATCTCGACACATTTGTATCCGCTACAAAAAAACTTTTCTCTAAAATATAAATTAATAGTAGAATCAATTTTGACAAGGAATTTTTGTTTTCATTGTACCTATGGAATGGTGACCGCTGTTATTCAATACCAGATGACATGGTACAGATACAGGCAGATTTTGTAAACGAAATAAACAATATTTTGTCCACTGGCCTCACTTAGAGCTTCACAGCTGACTGTGCGAGCGGTAGCGTTCCTGATCATTCCGTACCGGTTAATCATCAAGCCTTAAACACCGTGTCACCATAAAACGTATCTTTCTGAGATTCGTGCGATGTGTGTTAGACTTGTGGCGGCGAATGGCCGGCCCATGGCAGCGATAGAGTAGCCTTTATATAAATGTGTCAGCTTGGGAGGACTTAACATGTGCAAATTTAGGCTGCATTAATATGACGTTGCGTCAAGTAGCGCAAGGAATTGTAGTTAGCATATGTTATGGTATTATTTTCGTCAATGGTGTAGGATGAGAAAGAATTCATGGCCAATTGTCAGAATGGTGATGATTATTTCTTTGTAATTTAGTCCTTATGTGGGTTTTATTGAGGAAGAATATTATACCGCTTATTCCTAAGAGCTTCAGATGTTACTGACATATACAAAAAAAACTGTAAGAAAAATTCAGTAAAATACCGTGATAAAATGGTATGGGAAGTGGAGGGGGAAGAGAGAGAAATTGCCCCAGTGAAGCAGTGATAGATGTGCCGAGAATAAAGGAATTAGTCCTACTCAGAATATACCTCCCCCACCTCCTTCCTACCGGATTTATCCATCATGCAGCTACTCGGACACGAAGCGACAATCCCACTGGTTGTATGAGCGCGGTATAGCCGAAGAAGCCACAGACAGGCTGTGACAGAATGCAAGACGCGCAGAAAACTTTGCATAGAAGTACCATAGGAGGAAGAATGGTTCTAGAGAGCACATGTCAAGCGTGCAGTTTACTGAGTCGTCAAGCTGAACAGATATTTTATCGCTGGAACTGTCGCAACCTACACTCTAAGAAATTTCTATCTTACTTCCTAAACTACAAGGGAAGTTTTTTTTTTATATTTGCGTACTGTGGAAGTAATACCACATCACATAAGTTATCAGGCTGCAAATACAGGAATCTTTAGCGTCACTACTAGACCCTATACGCTTACGTAGATGGAAATTCCTACGCTTTTGACTCTTTCTTGAGCAAATTTAGGAACGCTGCCATGGATGTATGGGAAACAACTTTACTATTTACTATTTGCGCTTTCTCGCTATAGGATATATAGGGCTTATCCTATACAGTATATATATATATATACACATACATACATACATACATACACTACACCGATGTGGTAAATTTGCGAATGATTTTTTTTTAACTGTTAGTACACCATCTGTGGCCGAGTTTTCGTGTACTTCAGATTTACGTAATATGTAAATTTATTATTATTTATTATGTTATAATTTATTATTTATTATAAATATATATTATGTACATATTAACGAAATACAGTTTTTTTTAAACCAAAGGTAAACAAAAGTTTACGACGCTGTTTGATCACGTGATTACGACAGTTCTGCTCGTGATTCGACTACGGACATGTTCAGAAGACTAACATCAGTTTACCTCATATTTGTTTCTGGAAATGCTTCCTGCAGTTCGGTAATTAAAAAGAAAAGTTTTTTTATTTTATTTATTGTAAAGTCAGGCTTTACTTCCCAAATTTCGCGTATTTCCAATGTAAGTTGTTTTTGACGATGCTGTGGATAATGTGATAACGAAGAAAAAATGCGGAAATGTGGTTCTTTTTAACTCCCAAATTATCAATGTCCAGCGTAACATGGTTTAATTTTCAAAGTCCATTGCGTAAGGTGAGTGCAATTTTATCTTGTGTGGCGTCCCCTGTTAGGATGCAAACGTAGTTTTGCAAAAATATTTGTTGTCTGTTAATTTAATTTAATGTGTATTGGTTACCACACCATATTGCACCATACCGCCTTCAAGTTGAGATGTAACAACGTACGTTTCGTTACGTGTGCCTGCTGGACGAAGTTACTCAAGGAAAGTAAATTTTTTTCTTATTTCGCCTAAGAAAGCATCTTAAGTGAAGTCGGCACTTTATTTTATTTTTTTTACAGAACTGTTACCATGAACGTTGCGAAGGACGTTCGTATGTCAATAAGCAAGGGAAGCGCCGCCTAATAGACATAAAATTGATTTAATCGATACGAAGTAGCTTACTCCAAAAGAATATTTTAAAATGTAAACACAGTGTGATGTTTTCATGAAAATGTAGGCCTATATACTTCTGGCCATGTTGCAGAAATCGAAGTTCCCCTCGTGGAAAGTCATATTTAAGTTCCAGCTGTGATTACAGCTAGATACAAAAATGTTGGTATGGTGCTAGAAACAGTTTTTTTTTTAGCGTAAATATACGCATTGCAACGTAGAATCTTGATTCTATCCCGTATTCCTTCGACGGTACCAACACAGAGTAGACAAATACATAGAGAAGAAATGTCATGACGGCTCCTTTGATGTCGGCGTATCCATTCTGTGATAAGCTGGCTTGTGTCTGATTGGCCTCTGCGTGTTGAGAAACGTTCTCTATTGGACAGCTTGCCGGCTGACAAGTAAGTTACCAGATGTTGATTGGCTAACAGCGTTCCGACATATTCTAGGTCAATGCCGCCATTTTTCTGGTGAGTGCGGCTGGATTTCTCGGCCACAAAGCCAATGAGACACAAGGTCCGTTCCCAGAGCTTCGCGCAGCCAATCAGCCAGAGTACGCCCACATCAAAGAAAGGAACCTACTGTGTTTACCTACTATGTAATAGCGATGTACATCGATGGTTGCAGGTTCGATGTTTTACCATCGATATATGTTGGTCGATGTTTTTCGGCCATCGATGGTTTTCATTTGATGCAGGGGCCGCAGCGGCTGAGCGGTTAGTCTGCTCGCCTCCCACCAAGGCAAACCGGATTCAATCCCCGGCCGGGTCACTCCCGTATTTACGCATGTGGGATTCGTGCCGGACGATGTCGCTGGTTGGCGGGTTTTCTCGGGGATCTCCCTTTCATTCCAGCGTTGCTCCATACTCACCTCAATCCCCCTCAGTTTCTCTCTCTAGACCTCGCTGTTAAGAGCCGCCCAAATCACTTCACTCACACACACTCACTCAGTCAATGTATCATCGATGCCAAACATCGATTGGTTAATGTCGATGTTCCATCCATAGTATACAAACATAATAATTCTAGGTTTATGCTATAGGCTAGTAATTGCCATCCGTATTCTATATTTTCGAAACATCGATGGTTGAAGTTTGATGTTTTACCATCAATATGTGTTGGTCGATGTTTATCGACCACCGATGGTTTTCAGTCGATGTGACATCGATGCCAAACATCGATGGGTTAGTGCCGATGTTCCATCCCTACTCTGCAACCGCACCAACCCGCTGCGAAGTGGCGTGGCCATGCGGTGGGCGGCCGAAGCTCGACCCGGACAGAGAGTAGGTCAGGTTGCGGCGACACGTCATCGTTGTGGCCTTGTTGACTTTTCCAGGATTAGAGAAGAGATAACTTGGTGATGTGTCTGCGAACAGGTGGCGAAGTAGGCCGCACGGCGTCACACGCCCGTGTTGTCAGCGCCCCGGCTGTGTTCGGCTGTCGTCGGCTGCGTCAGCACCGCACCGCAACCGCTGGTGGTGGCATTCTTTATTGTGTTGCTGAGCTCAGAGACAAGTGACCCGTTCTTGCCAGGATGAAAACACATTCCGTGTGCTGCACACAGTAGAACTCCACGGATTTGAAGTCTTTTATTCATCCTTTAAGCGTACAATTTCACTACAGTGGACGAGGGGAATGAAAAAAGGAGATACACTTTTATCTTTTGTCGGATGACTGTGTGCAGACATTATTTGGTTCGCGTATAGTTTAGTACATACAGAAGTAAACCTTCGAAAAAAAAAATCCTTATATATTATGACAAATAGATTACTGTAAATACCGATTTCCACATCTCGAGTATGGTTGGCAGCGAATTGTGGAAAGTAACTCTTAAGTTTTAACGTCTACTAAAGGTGAGTTATATTTTTTTTATGAACACTGAAGTAAGATTTGGCGTTGTTGATACACGCTGCTGAATTTTAACATCGTAAACTTTAGAAGAAAAGAACTATTAGATAAAAACTTTTGATTGATTATACAAACTTCTTATTTTAACTATTTAGGATGCAACTTAATTTACATTCGACATAAAGGTACACAGAGTAATATTTTCTACACACCAGCATCTTTGTGGCGCTATTACTCTGTGAAATAAATCTATACGTAAAATACAGATTAAGTTTTATAGGACACTGACAGTAGCATTTCTTTCTGGGAGTGAAAATTGGGTCGTGGAGCAAAATGAAACTAGTATAACATAGGCAACAGAAATGAAGCTCCTGTGAGCTGTAAAAAAGATGTTCGAGGAAGTGGGCAGGATAAAAACAGAAATTTCGGAAAATATAAGTTAAGCCGGTTTGACACAATTGATGGACTGGACACCCATTATTACGTAAGAAAATATTTATTTCCTAGTAGTCCGTGAAGGATGGAAGTCTTCCAATAATAAAATAATTACAAAAAAAATTCTAATTTATTTACAATTGTAAAAAATTCATACAGCTACTATTTACAAAATACAACTATCTGTCCCTACTGTCAACACTCACCCTACTGTTTTTATAAGTGAGCCCAGTTGTTATGCTAATCTCAATTACAATTAAACCCTAAGCACTGCTTTATACCACCTAGTCAATTAATCTTCACTTATTCATTACATATATAAGATCGAAATGTACACTGACATACATTTACTTCATTCCAGACATCCATCAATCACAAAGTAAGCCCCACTTTTACTACAGTCCAGCTGGTCAGTCGCAGTTCATGTTTTATTTCCTAACTTAGTCGCAAACTGCTCTCGTTCATCGCTGCGCCGTCGCACGTTGCTTCCCGTTGCCTATTTCGTCGGGGGCCGCGGTGGCTGAGCGGCTAGCTTGCTCGCCTCACACCAAGGCAAATCGGGTTCAATCCCCGGCCGGGTCACAGGATTTTCGCATGTGGGAATCGTGCCGGACGATGCCGCTAGTCGGCGGATTTTCTCAGGTATCTTTCGCCCCCCCCCC
>NQII01000420.1:158887-212901 GCA_002778355.1 Clitarchus hookeri
CCCCCCCCGGCTCATTTTATTCCGGCGTGCTCCACACTCACCTCAGTCACCCTCATCGGCTCTCAAGACCTCGCTGTTATGAGCCGCCCAAAACTCCTTACTCACTCACCTCACCTTATTTGTCGCATGTACCCGTCACTAAGGGCCGTTCAAGATTGCTGACATAGGGGCACGCTGTGGTTTCTATAGCAGAGGTGACCTGGGCCAGAAAGTTCTTCTCACTGTGCCGATAGAGGTTATGTCCATAAAATTCGCTCAGTGGCTTCCAAGTCATTGACTCTTCCAGCAGGCGAGAGTGACAGTCCCGGAGACGATAAACTAGGCATGATTGGTTGGGATCCTCCGCGTTCCGCCCCTCCACAGGAAACAGTTCCCCTTGCCTTCGTCTTGAGGACATATATGTACATATATGTTTATGTGTGAGATTGTGTCTGAAAGTTTTCCTATTACGTGTAGGTAATTAATACCTGCTCGCGCAAAGAATGTACGTGTTTTTTTAACTAACCACTCTGTGGAAGGAGGGAGAGGGAGGGTGCGAAGGCAAAGCGGCCGCGCGTAAAAATTTACACATAATTTTTTTTTTTGTAAATTTTATTGAGAAATATTTTGTACATTTACAAAACTTTGTTACAGTAATGTCCTTCATAAAACATCTTTGTAACATCACAATAGCCGTATTTGTAATACAACTAGAGACGTTTTTGTAACTACCAACAATCTCTTTGTCACAAAGTCAAAGTTACAAACTATTACATTTAGTGATACTTATTTCAGTTTAAATAAATTAATGCGTTTACGAATGGCGTGCTATTGAATAATAACCATTATATTGTGGAAAATTTTTATTTTAACTTTTTACAAATGTAAAATTTGTTATTCCCTTTTACTTTACTTTCAAAACTCATGCGATCACGCTGTTACTTGCACTATATAGTTCATTCACGGATGCTTTGGATTTTTTGAAACGAACCGTTGAAAAATCACGCTAGGAGTAACATGTTGACACAGGCTTATCTAGACCCCACAGTTGTGCGCCAAATTAACTTGAAGCTATGCCACTGTGGAAGACAGGGTGGTGTATAGGGTCGTAGTTAATTCCTCCAAGCACAGACTATAATGTGCCTTGAAGGTTGAGGGTATTGCAATAATGTAGNAACTTTTTACAAATGTAAAATTTGTTATTCCCTTTTACTTTACTTTCAAAACTCATGCGATCACGCTGTTACTTGTACTATATAGTTCATTCACGGATGCTTTGGATTTTTTGAAACGAACCGTTGAAAAATCACGCTAGGAGTAACATGTTGACACAGGCTTATCTAGACCCCACAGTTGTGCGCCAAATTAACTTGAAGCTATGCCACTGTGGAAGACAGGGTGGCGTATAGGGTCGTAGTTAATTCCTCCAAGCACAGACTATAATGTGCCTTGAAGGTTGAGGGTATTGCAATAATGTAGTCTTTTGCTGTTTCATTTTGAAGGACGAATATATTGTCTGTGGTTTGAACAAAAACTACATACATCAACACTTCCGAGGTGTGGTACTCTAATTTTGGCTACTCGTATTAACTGGGTCGACTTCGTAGTGGAGGGGGGCTTCTCTAGACGGCTTACTGTATGCTTAACTTTGCTGGTATGATGTCCGCTGTGGTTGAGCTCTGTTGAAGTGGGCGGCCTTTGGCAAAAGCCCGCTGGGTGTCGTCGTCTCCCCTGATGTACTGAGGTACTGTTCTGGCCGGGAGTCCGACTCCCGGCCTCTCGACTGACTGACTGCCTCTCCGCGCGGGACTCTAGAACGGCCTGATTCCTCGAACTAACGTCTCTGGACGGTAATAATTGACTGATCCCACTTCTCTCGTAAAGGGGTTTTTATGCTTGCCAGCACCCCCCTTAAGTGTCGGCACATGTCACTATTATTGGGGGAGGGGGTGAGGTGGTAGAAAGCAGAACAATGCCTTTCAAAACACATGCCCTGGTTCCTGAAGGTTGGGGGGAAGTGGCACTTTGCTCCTAGCTTGCTCTGTCAGCTATTTCTCGGTGCGTTTCCACATTGTCCTGTGGTTAGCTAAGGGGTGGGGGGTGTTCTCAGCATCATTATCCAGCTTGCCAGCTGTTTCTTCCGCGGTGCGTGTTTTCTGAATTTAGGCGAACTGCGTTTCTCTATCTCGTGATATCTCTGCGCTCAACAGATCTCACGGGCTTGCTAGAGACGTAGGGGGATGGGAGGGTGGTAGGGAAGGCCTAAGCCGCAGGACACGTGTAACTNAAGGCGAAGGGGGGTGGGAAGGTGGCAGGGAGGCCTACGCAACAGGACACGTGTAACTGCGATCCGCCACCTGCCTCGTGACACGTGTAAACTGAGAGGCGCTCGCAAAAGGGGGTCAGCGAGGCTTCTATTCCAAAAGGCGACACACGTCAATGTAAATCTGTTTTTTCAATAACTCGTATAGCACAAATATATAACACTGTGATTAACTGTGCTTGAATAAATGAAACTGTGACTTAGAATCTTCTATAACTTGTAATATTTATTTCTTATTCAATGTGAATTAAAAACAGTGAGAGCAGCGATGTTTTGGCAACGGCTAGTAAGAAATAGTTCACAGTTAAAATATTGTTTTCACCAAGCTTTGGTATCCTATTTGTAAATTAAACGTTGCCTATAGAAATATTTAAATATTTAGGTATCTCTGATGGTAACATGTTTCATTTTTACAGTTAAAAATATCAGCGCAAAATACGGTGCGTAGGCCCTAGTAAAAGGGTGTTCTTTTTTTCGACCGAGGAAGAAACTTCAAATTGGCTGTCGGCGGAGCGGAGCTTGTCGCTCTCTCGTTCTCTCTCTCTCTCTCTCTCTCTCTCTCTCTCTCTCTCTCTCTCTCGGGAAGTTTCGCATCGCTAGTCGTAGCAGGAAAATGATACATGTTTTCAACTATAGCAGAATCCATACTTATTACAGCAAAAATAATGATTCTTAAATTTGTAATTTACAATTGAAAAGAGATTTTAACGTTTGAATACTTATTATACTCCAGCGGCTGCGGGTTCGAATCTTGGTTACAGAGAGATTTTTTATTTTCACTTAATTTGGTGAANAAAAAGAGATTTTAACGTTTGAATACTTATTATACTCCAGCGGCTGCGGGTTCGAATCTTGGTTACAGAGAGATTTTTTATTTTCACTTAATTTGGTGAATACAATTAGAATGATTTTTTACCACATAGACTATTATNGTTACAGAGAGATTTTTTATTTTCACTTAATTTGGTGAATACAATTAGAATGATTTTTTACCACATAGACTATTATTTTTTTATTACATTTGTTTTCGAGAGCATTACAAAAATAATTTTGTTTTCGTTTCTCGATGATAAAAGTTGAAATACAAGCTATAATTTGTAATTTTACAATAATATTTATTGCAATTTTTACAAAGAATACAAAGGTATTTTTGCAGCACTGCAAAACAAAGTTTGTCATCTGGTTTTCAAAAATGTTTGACAAAAGTACAAACTTTCTTTATAGGCGGAACAGGCCACGTGGCCTAATGATCGTGATGATGAGCATGATGATGACATACGCGCATGTGTAACAGTTTCACAATATTTCTCTTCATAGACGGATGGGAACTAATACATATGTCCACGGCAGTGCGGTAGGATGCCCAATGAGTAGAGAGATAAAACTAAACATGGTTATCAGATGCGCTCATTTAACTGATAAACAACCAATAATTATATCTACAAAATCTATAACATATTTCCGTAATGTTTTTTATCTATCCTAGTTGATCAGTAGCTCGCATCTGTGCACTCCAAACCTGACTCGACGAAAATTAAATGGACAACGTGACTTCGGTGGAAGTCAAAGCCTGCAGATTACCTCCGTGACCCAGATTCGGACGTTTATAAGTGATTTTGCTCTCATGTACCGCGCGAATTCGCTTGCTCCGAAGTCGGAAGTCCGTGACTGTGAACGTATTTCGCCTATTCGCCAGTCTGGAGAGGCAAACAGGGTCGGCGAAGCCTCATGATTTCACCCTCCTTCCCCTCTCCACTTCGTGTTCAGTGTCTGGGCATGGCATTCCACAAAAAAAAAACCCAGCCTGGCCGCCGTGCAGAGCTGTGGAATAGGAGCTCTATCAGTAGAGCTAGTGATTTTTTTTGCGAAAAATCATATGAGTACACGGTAGACTTCAACATTATATGCACCCAACAGCAGTTTGTGTATCGCCATTGGTTGCTCTCTGCTTGAAAAAGGCGTTTTCATATTTGACTGGGCCACTCAGAATTCGGCAACATCAGCACGGCTCGTACGCGATTCGTGTGTAGACAGTTGACACGTGTCAAAAAAAGTAATTCAGCCAATCAAGATAGATAAATGACCGTACAGTGTTTTGTAACATAACTTGTCTTGAAATCTTTTCGCGAAATTTCACTACCCCTATCTATCAGCAAGGAAATTTCATGCTGCAAAACAGATAGAGAAAAGTCTATAACCCAGAAGCGAAAATATCAACGCATCTCGTAGAGCAACAAGAACAGTTTTGGTGCCAAATTACTATCATACTAGCGCCCTTCCCTAAATTTAGGGAGGGGCAAGTTTACCCTGATTACCTTCCCCTAGTTGCTACGCCACTGGGCATTCACCAGGGTGGAATCGTTGATTTTGTTGAATCGCTGTCCGCGTTATAGACTAAAGATGAGATAAACCGATCTCGCTGGCTGCACACAACCAGTCTCCGTGTCCCAACATTGAACTGCTTTTCTGCCAGCACGACTAGCAAAACAGGGTTGGATTAGAATTGAGGTTAGAGTACTGATTAGTAAACAAGTTCTTTGAGACGTACTGTATGTACACTTCCTCTAACCAAATTGTAATGCAGTTGTATTAAAGTTGAATTTGCAAAAGTGTTTTATTCGTATAAAAGTGCTTGTCAATTAAAAATGAAGATATAAACAAACACGTTCATCATTGTTGACCAGGTGACTTTGACAGTTGTATTGCTTTTGGGTAGGTCAGTGTTGGGTACATGCGCGGGAGACGAAGAATCTGTCTACCTCATCTTTAGTCTATGTTCCACGTTCATTTGGTGGCTCAAGCACAGGGTCCCTGGGATTCGCGCGAGGACTTATCCCGCCGTATCGTGACTGACGCCGGAAGAAAATAATTAATCAAAATGAACTCCGTGCTGTGGGTGAGTCCCACGAGACAGTGAGGACCGACTTGGTTGCTCGACGAGGAGGAGGGTCGGGGAGCAGGGGGCACCTCTTGTTCGCCCGTCGGCGCCACGGAGTCCGCCGAGTCACGTGACCGAATCGTTACCCTCCCCTCCAGCCCATCCCCCCTTCCCCATCCGCCAAGCACGTGATGTGATTTGTAGCGTTTACGTCTGCAAGGGTGCGGGCGGGAGGGTGGAAAACAGGGTAGGTGGCTGGCGAGTAAGGGAGGAGGGGGGTCTCTCTTTTTGTATTGTATTGCCAGGGGCCGTTGATGGCACAATAGTGCAGTTGGTCGACATAGATAAACAGTACAGACGCCGTACCCCCTCCCCCTTTCTATATTCTCCCTTGATCGCGAGACCGTCACACACCCGCTCGGAAAAAAAAATGTCTGTCTGGACCGCGTCACAGAGTCCCCCCTTCTCATCGTTCACCTTCCGACGCCTAAAGAAACCGACAGCTATGACACTGCAACTTTAAAAGGAGTGTCGTGGCTCGGTAATCACTTACATCAGCGAAACATAGAAATTATCAGTAAGAATCTACTGATTTGCAGTGGAACGCTTTTAAGTGGTTTGACTGATATTGAAGCATTTTTAAAAACTATTTCGGTTTAAGTCTAAATGCCCTAAAATTGGTAACACGCCGTTTTTTTCTTTACGAGAGACATATAAGACGAAGGAGAATAAAACAATTCTCCTTCGTCTGTAGTTAATAAACTATTTTTGACATTGCCCATATTTATAGGAAAACTTGTCTTCTATTTTGTATATCAATGCAGTAAACAATAAAAATAGAAGTACAAAGACGTGAGCGTAAACGAGCTTGTCGTCTTCAAAATGTAAACAAATAGTTGTTCTTATTCTCCACGTAATCAAACTCTTCTTATTATCCACGTAATCAAACGCTTCTTTTTCTTCTTCTCCGTCGCAGACAGTCGCAGCGCCAGAATTTGAGGTTAATTACATTTTACCGTTTTATGGAAGCCAGAAAAACGGTGAAAAGGCGATCCCACATAAAAGATTTTATTAACTTTGTGAGGAAATTTTACATATCATTGCGGCTCTAGATATTTTGTAAAATAGATGCACCAATATGGGAAAATATTTGTACACAAAGTTATGTAGGATTGCCCTTTCATAGTTTTTCAATTTTGGCTTTCGAAATCTTGTAAACCCCCATTGACGTAGGCCTATTTTATGTGCCACCCCTTCTCAAAGTATTCGACGAGCAGAAGTACACCAGCCCTGAGACGTGCTCTGCTGGTTCCTTGGCGAGCCTTTAAACGCGAGACAGTCGCCCGCCCGATGAAGCTGTTGCGAGGTCCTTATGTTTGCCCTAAATTTGATCCTTATGTAAACGAAGAGAGTGCTATCTCGGCGCATCCAGCCCGCGGCGGCGGGTGCTTACGACGGAGGGATGGGATAATCCGGCGTCTTCCCTCGCACTTCTCGGCCTTTTCCACTCGCTGTGCGTTCACGGAGCCTTGCAGCGGGGTGCTAATCGCTTCCCCCTCTGCGGTTCCTTCTCTGCTTGGCGAGCTCTGGGATTCTCGTCTACCTGCACGATATAGGCCGTCCACGGTTGCGGTGGCCAATACCGTAACGTCTCTTGTCAACTGTGTAAAGTAAAAACACCTGATGAGACTATACTAATAGGCTGTTCACGGTAAACTGAGCACTTTTGAAAGTCTTGCTTAACATATAATTAATTGTATACGCTTTATGTATTCTTCCGCCTTATGTTAAATTAACTTTGCCATGAATCTCATCACTTTATTCATGCGCCGGTCAAGTGGAACTATGAAATTATTAGAAAAGTAGATATTTTACAAATCTGCTCTTTTTTATACTTCGATGCATAAAAAAAACAAGAAGAGGAAGAAATAATTTAAGTTATCACAAATTTTTACCTAGCCCTTTTTATTCGACGCTAAGTAGGGCCGTATTGTTATTAGAAAGGGCTTATATCGTCCCCCAGTGTTATGCCTGAAAGGCTTATCAGGGGACTGACTGCAAACTAACTAATGACCTAACTTAAACTAACACCCATGCCTTACCTAGGATGCAAACCCAGAACCTCCCGCAACTCAGACCGGCGGCGCACCAACCGACTGCGCCAAGAAAGGTCGGCTCGACGCTGGAAATTCATTCCCGCCATCGTTACCAACTTTACTGGGCCCATATCACTCAGTGCGCCCGTTAAAATATATGCAGGTAGGAGCAGTGACATTTTTCTAAGGTTGATTCGCCAACAACCTTTACAGGGAAATACAAATAAAATTATTTAAAACAATATTAGTTATTAGAAAGTTGATATTTGATTGAGTTTATCTATTTATATCATAATTGTTTATGTAAAAGGCGAAAATATGTTGAACAAGGGACGCTTTGAAACAGTACATTGGACAAAAGACTTAGTGGAAATTTACCACGTAGGCAAGATACACATTGGAATAGTAAACATTTGACAAAGATACATTATAAGACTGGGATACTAAGAAAACACTGAGGCCATAACATAAAATAGGACGTTTTATTTCTGAACTAAGGCATAAATTCTTCAACCGCCATACTGGATAAGGCCTCAGGAGAAGAGGCATTTTGGAACTGCAGGCAACTGTCATTCTCAACTTTAAAGGGGATAAATAATGTTTTGTAGGCGAAATTCTGCAGATTTATCAATAAAAGAATATCAGAAATCCCATGCACAAAAAAAAATGCATTTTGTAAAAAAAAGTACAGGTACGTTTTGGAATTGGCCACCTCAGTTAATCGAACACTTTTGAAACCAATCTTAGAAAAATGTCACTGTACCTCCCTGCATATATTTTAACAAACACGCTGACTGGCATGCGCTCAGTTAAGTTGGTAACGACGACGGAGGGAAAGTAGTTCCATGCCTTAAAATGATTTGAAAGTGTTAGGCAAACATTTATAAATACCGAAACTAACTTCTTTTGTTTCTGTTTTTTTTAATGCGCATAAATATAAAAATTACTAGATTCGTAAATTATTTACTTTTATAATAATTTCATAGTGTCACTTGACCTGCGTGTGAATAAAGTGGTCAGCCCCATGACAATGTTAATTTTACATATGGTAGAAGAATAAACAGTGTGCATATAAGTAGATCTTAACTACGGCTTTCAAAAGTGCTCAGTTTACTGTGCACAGTCTATAAACTATTTTTTGTAGTCTATAAATACACAACTACTGTACTTTTTGTAACCACTCGTTGAAAACACTTTTTATACCGTAAACCGGGGTTACTTTGCACCTGCTGGCGTAATTTTGCATCACAACTCAAAAATTTTGTGTTGGTGTCACTTGGCAAAGAAACAATTAACTGTAGCTAGGTATTTTATTATTTTTTAGGTTATCTACTTCTTCACCAAACTGCACCAAAACAAAGTTACCTCAGTTAACTGTACGCTGTTGTCTGTTAAATGAGCACTTTCGAAAGTCCTGTTTGTGGCCTACTTTTTAGTTTGTATCATTCCGCCGTATGTGACATTTGCATAGCTATGGGTCTGATGATATTATTCATACGAACCGGAACGTGTTACTAATATGCCATTTCGTACTCTTATGTTAATAAAGTCCAAAAAACACCAACGTAATTGCCTTAAATATAGACATTACAGTCACAATGCAGCGCCAATATTTAGAATTATTTTACTAAATTCGCTTCCAACTTAATATGGTGTCTGCACGCCATTGTGCACGGTAGCACAACATGCAGTTAATGGACAGTGATTTTTTCGAATGTTGATTAAAAAAGTGTTCACTTTGCCGTGGACAGCGTATAATGTTTCTAGTAAAGGCTGTACGTGGTGAAATGAGCACTTTTGAAAGCCCTGCTTAAAAGATACTTATCCCCTCATTTTGTATTTTTCCACCATATGTAAAACTATAATTTCTATGGGCCTAATGACTTTCTTCATGTCTCAGTCAATTATAAACGTGAAATTATTAGGAAACTAAATGTGTTACTAATATACCTTTCCGTACTGTAACGAGTAGAAAGTAGAAAGACTATTTGATTCGTCATAAATTTAAACAATAAGTAAATTAGCCCTACAACGTCTAGACTTTGAACTAACTTATTTTCCCTTAATTCGCTGCCAACTTAACTGGGAATCTACATGATAATGTGTACGGTAGTATCTATGCAGTTAACATGCAGTGATTTTTATCAAAGGTTTATTTCAAAAGTTCTCACTTATTTTACCGTGAACAACCTATACAATTTTGTAATTTTAAAACAAACATTCCCATCGGCGTGCAATGTCTTACACGCAGTAATATAGTTCTAAAAATGGAGAAGAAGAAATTTTTTTTTCTAAGTAACCCAAATTCACAAAATAATTATTTTTCAGATCTGTCACGTTTGCACATTTAGCAGTTGTATCGCTACGAACGCAATAACTGTAATTCACGCTATAATTCAGTTAAATGCTGATATCTTCTTACAGCGACAAGCAAATGTTTTTGTTAGTGGTTGGTGTACTTTATTACCACTCAAACGGAGGGTGATTTGTAATCTGGGACGACGAGGCAGAACACACCTTGACACGATTTTACAAAGATTTTGTTACCTGTGATTCAAATTCCCTAGAATATTTCTGTGATTGTGCAGGTACATCCCGGCGAGCATTATTTGTGAGCATTCCCATAGTACGATAATGTAGGCCTACGTCTGTAATATACCATACGCACTCATCTAAATATTTGATACACAACTTTAAATAAATGTTTTTATTGTAAACAAACATTTTTGGCAAAGTGGTTACCAAATATTTTTACTATAAAAATGTAAATTTTTGTACTATTAAATTTAGTAAATATAATTTTTACAACTTTGTCTTTGTAGTCATAAAAATATCCTTGGGAATTTGAAATTTTTGTAGCACTGTCCCTTTGAACCATGTCAAGGTGGAGTCTTCTTGTTGTCGCACGTCAAAAAGAAACCGCCTTGGTGAGCATAATTCTAAGAAGCGAGAATTAATTAGCATTATAAGAAACCTTGTTTGAGTTTCCAAGATTTTATAACTACACAGTTTACTGGTTTTTAAGCACCGATATCTGCATTCTTTGTAGCGATGCAATAGCTATTCTTGTTATGCGCAAATGCTGCATGTTTACAAAAACCTTCTGTTTGTATTGTTGCAAAAATGTTTGTACTCCATCCAGAAAATATTTTGTACTGTGAATGTAATGTTTTCATAAAGATTCATCAAGTTATGATTAGTCTTAAATTGTTCACTGTCCGCGCGTTGGTAAATAATCAACACTTCAAATGACTAATAAATGCAAATCTGAAATTCATTTTGCAACATTGCAAAAATTAATTTTAAGCCGTTATTCTCACAGAAACGTGTCTTTCTACAAATTTCAAAAGTTGTTTCAGTTGACAACAAAATACGCGAACGTGTTAACTACAAGTACATGATCAGTTAATAGTTGACTGATTCTGAACAGCATCGTGAAAATTGAACTAAATTAAACTTGGCCTTCGTAACTCTTTTAGCGATGCGTCGAGAAATCTTTTTAGCTCATCAGTTGGCTGGTTTTAATATTATCTTAACCAAATAGCATATGATGTATCCTACACAAAAGTAATGTGTGACCCTTTTCTTCAGTCTTATATTGTTTGAAGTTTTTTTTCTAATAACAAGTGCACGACCTGTTTTAGTCACGTTCACATTCAGCTGTACACAGCAGGGTGTGTTAATGTTACCACTTTTACGAACTTTTTTTTCAATTTATAAATTTCGTTGCGTAAATTTGTCTTTATGATGAAGTGCAATGGTTACGATGTATCATACTATTAAAGCACCAATACTGATATTTAAACATTTTTCAGTATTTTAACTGACTATATCTAACAATATTTTTTTTTTCCTGTAAACAAAGCCACTTTACTGATCAACTGCAGCGTAGAGATACATGTGTAATTTAACTATATATAACTGCCATAATGGTGTCAGCATATAACACTTGAAGTGTAATACGGCTCTCATTATTAAAAAAAAAAAACAGTTCACTCTGAAGCCAGGAAATGACGTCTCGTTTTGGAGGAGTGGCACTTGAAAAGGTGCATCTAGCAAATGTAAAGCGGCAATCCGTCAGTCACAACTGACGCTCGTATTGCCTGCATACCAGTTGAAAAGCTTTTAAAACCGTTCTTGTTCCCTGACAGGGTTGTAGAAAGTTTTCGCTGCTTGACACAAAGATATGCAATTTAGTTCTAAACTAACATTTTACCTCTTCCTGCCATGCTGATCGTTGTATTTGTGCACTACTTTGTGTACATATGTGTGTATGAATGCCTACATACAGTATATATATGTGCAATTTAATATGACCTGGTTTGGTAAATTCAAAAACTGAAATATCCTAAGTTACGTGACCCTATTCCCGACATGGGTCGATAGCCGACACCCCCAAGTATTTTTAAAATTCACGCCATTTGCAGCTAAACGACTGTTGTGCGAGGTGTGGTGCTGCCATCTGTTGATTTATATGGAACATTGGCTCAGTTGCCGCCATTTTTTTTCCTGCGTCAGTTGATGTTCGTGTATTCATACATGAGGGCCTTATTGTTGTAAGGTAAGCTTCTCACTGTATTTTTTAATTAATTTATAGACGAAAGCTCTCTATGCCTTATGTTTTCTTGTGGTTTATTGTTTATTCTTTCCTACTGTTCATAGTAATAACATATTTCAGATAAACAACAAAGGAAAGAAGTAACGGAACGCCATCAAGTACGGTGGTCCCATACCCGACACAGTGTTGTGACGTGTTTAGGAACTTCGCTAGATTCGAGTTTAGGGCCACAGGTGCTGTGCTCCAGACGCATTATTTGTGAATATTAATTTTTATTTACTGTCATCTAAGAGATTACATAAGCCTTTCAATTACTTGTTGAAACTCATTTAGGATATTGTGAATGTTATATAGGGCTGCTAACTAAAATAAACTTATGGAATACAAATTAACTACATAATACAATAATCGAATTTTGCTGATGTAACGTTAGGCGTGTCTTCTAAACCTCAATCAGTGAAGATTTGTTAGTTGAAATCGGCGAAAGGAGTGTGATGGACGACATTCAATGTCACTCTGTGGTCTTCGCGTGAACTACGAGACCTATTCTAATATTATTTAAGTAGCCTACTTTGCAACAACAAAACGACGACGCCATCAAGCTTTGCTCGGGCAGATTGACCCAAACGCATAAATCTTGTATACATTTCCCCATGGAAGTACTGAGGAGAAGGGGTAACTCATTTGCCTTGAAAACAGAGGTGATTGGGTTCAATTCCTCGTTTCTCTACAATTTTTATAGAGTTTTTATTAATACACAATTTTATTCATCTCTAATATTACTTGTACTACATGTGCGACATTTCTTCTATCAGCAACCCACAACAGACATGTCAAAGGAATTTGTTGTCCGATTATGACGACAGCTCTGAAGTCATTCCACTGTCCAATTACCTCTGTTCCTGCTGGCTCTGTTCCTCAAACACCTCTCTGTTCATCTGAAGCTCCTGGATCATACAAATCGACACCCCTCCAAACTCCTTTCTCCAGCATCCTTTCAACTTGAAAAAAAAAACTACCTCAAAAATCAGTGAAAAAGTCTCTGAACTACAAGGGCAAAAACGTGCATCAGCTCAAGCAGCAGCTGTGGCTTCAAAGGAAAAAAAAAAACAACTAAGTAACCAAACCACACATAAAAACAAACCATCAACGAATTAAAACGGAACAAATCAATAACTACAAATAGCAAATGTCGCCAGTTTGCAACAAGGAAGTCAAGAAGATTTCTGGTTTTGCTTCTTGTGCGAGGAGGATCTTCAAGATAAAATGATATTGTGTCAAGAATGTATGCGATATGTACACACTAAGTGTGTTGGTGTTACGCCGAAACAAAAGGATGACGTACTTTTTTATACATGCCCTGAATGCAGAGAATAACGTAAAAACACTCACTGCCTGTGTTACATCGTGTTGGTTTCTTTAGGTTAGTAACAATTTTTACTGAATTTATTGTGACAGTGTGTTTATATTTCCAAACAAATTTTAATGCAAATTTTTTTTGTGTAAATTAGATTTAAAGATTTTATGTCTATATTTATATTTTTTGTTCCATTTCGCAGCCTAACAGTGAACTTTGATTAATTGTATTTAATATTTGCAACATAAGTTGACTGTTATTAAGGAACTTGAATACAAAAATTTATTACATTCTAATTGATAACCTATACTGTAAAAATTTAAAGAATAGTTTTGTGAACAGGAAAATGGCAAATAGGTATTTTAAAAAAATGCTATGTTCATAAAATTGCATTTCTACATATTTTTAAATTACAGTGTAATGATGGTGGCCTTCACTCCGTCAACTTAATTGTACGAGCGATGCTCTTAAATCCGAAATCTTCAATTTTCAAAGTTTAACGCGTTCAACGCCGGTCTCAGACCCGGCACTCTTAAATTGTGAGGACGGAACCAATTTCTACATTAAAAATAAAATTAAGGGAAAAAACGATTTATTAAAAAAAATTGTTTTAAATATATAGGTAGGAATCATAACCTAAGATAAAGAGTTCAAATTTATATGAAATAAAAATTAAACTATTGCACCGTACTGTCAGATTTAGGAACATGTGGTCCTTGACCCGACATAATAATAACTGTATGTAAACATTTTTTTGCTTCTTGTACACGAAATCTCGAACATTTTCAGACATGCATTTCCTATTACAACACATTATAGAATGCCTGTGATTTTTTTCGAGCTTTTATCTTTAAATACCAAAATTTTGTGACATATCAAACGTTAAGGTATCGGGAATAGGGTCAGGTACCTTACTAGCTAAAGTGTACATGTATGCAAAAATCACGAAGAAAATAAAACTGGTTCTTGAAATGAGTAGCAGTATGCACCTATAATGGCATTCATAGTCAACATGTCGATACTCTTGCTTATTCTGAATCTCGGACCCCGTTTTCACGTAATTCAATCACGTAAGTAAAACAGCTCATTCCCAGCTTAAGAAAAGAGGGCCAAAAATCATTACTGGAAGATCACTTCCATTCGTATTGGCAGACCTGAAGCACTCTCGGATAAAGTAAGTACATCATTCAGAATATTCAGTAATTGTAAATACCTTTTTTTAGTGCATACTAAGAGCACCTTTCATAAAATGTTCAATTAACTAGGCCATTAAAAGTTTAAAATCACGCCACTACGGCACAAGTGGAATTTTTTTCTGGAGAATCCATAAATGGGCATAATATTCTGAACAGTTGTTATATAATAGTGTTTTAGGGAGTGATTGTATGGAAATTTCTACCCTATGAATCTGGAGGGTGTAACTTCAAAACGTATTGTTACAAGAATGCCTGAGGGGTGTATCTGAGTTCGCGAGGAATGGAGGTCTTAATTATAACTAAATTTGATTTTTAACTCATTCACACAGCTATTATTTACAGAATCAAATTATCTATCGCCACTATAGCTCTTTTATTTCTCAGTGAGCACAATATTTAATGTCTATTTCATTTGTTATTAACGTCTTTCTTAATGCCTCTGTTTGCTCACAGTTAATTAACTCATACTCGTCATTAACACATGATCAGTCTATCTGTTGCCATCATTCGTAATGTCTTTCACTCACGCATCAAGTCTAATGGTCCAGCCTGCCAGTCGAACTATTCGCTGCGCCGATGCTCGCAGTAGCATATGTTCCTCCCGCGGGTCACTTATCTCGCCGCGCACTTCTCTTCTCGCTCGTCGTCTTTCGCTCGATGCCGCATCCACTCATCCATCCAACAACTGCCGGCTTGGAGGCCCGAAGCGCCTTTTAAAGCCGCTGGCTTTGACCTGGAAGGTTCGCCGCACCCCCAATCTAGCTGAGAGAAGCGAGATCAGTAATCCAAAGCATTCTTCAGATGTCTCAAAGACACCCGATACTCAAGGTCGGGAGCGGCTCGCTCTCTGCTAGGCATAACAGGCACGCTTTGTAAACATTCCTTTGACTTGCCGCCGCCGCGTCTCCGGTTGCAACTGATAGCGTGCGCGTCAATAAATCATCCAACTACTCTGTCGATTCACTTCCACTTGCTCGCGTGGGACAGAGCTGCGAGCGCGTAACAGTATTCTGTAATTCACCTTTGTGAGGGGTGTTTCAGACTTCGGTATATCACAAATATACGTCGGAGAAATTTCATTACCACAATAAAAATTTTTTCGTGCTATATATTTTCACTTGGTAAATATCATGTGCATACACTATTTTGTCCTTATCTAAAACACTCCCGCAACCGTACGAAAATTGATGTGCCATCCCGTGATCGACCTAGCTCGTGTCTGCAATTGTTGCTCGGTTTCGCCAGGGCAGAGGTAGTTAAGGCGGTATTTTCGGATCTTTTTTCGGATCAAATTCGATTTCCGGTAGGCAATGGATGCGCATTCCATTTATATAGGAAAGTTTAGGGTACTTCGTTGTTATCCACCTCTCGAATGGTCGCCCGGCATTAATAGGCAAAAAATAAGGTATTCAACACCGTATCCTTATCAGTTATATAAATAACTGAAATATCAGTCTTTGAAAGTCAGTAAGTTACTCCTGAGTGGCGAAATTATTTTTAATGTGATTCATAGTTAACTAATCACTGCTGAAATCAAAATAAAATAGCCCTGCTCCTAACTGCATATTATTTAACGGACCCACCGAGAATCGTTATCACAGATAAGTTGGCAGCGATCCAGGGAAATTAGTTCCTTGCTTTAAAGTTTTTAAGTCATATTAATAATGTATTTTGATTTGTTGGATTTTGAATATATTATATTTAATATATGTTTATTTTCTACACATAAAAGTAAGAATATCATTGAATTGTTAGTAGCATATTTACGTTCCTTACGATTTCACAGTTTTTTTTGATCGACGCATGAATTAAGTGATCGGGCCCATGGCAGTGTTAATTTTACATGTGGCGGAATGATACAAAATTAACATGAAATGATATCCTAATTAGGGCTTTCTCGAGTCCCAATTAATCGCTAACAGGCGAAGAGCTAATAAAGGAATGGGAAGCGGTTATATGGAGTTGAGGAGTTATTATTAAATAATCGAAATGAAGTCCGAAACAAGCTAATGAACTGGGAGAAAGTTACTTTGGCAGTGGAATTCTTGACATTAGGTGGGAATTACGAATAAATTGTAGTGAAATTGAGCCACCATACTAATTAGTTATCTGGCACTGATTATTAGTCGCGTAATTTTCACTGTTTTCACTGATTTGGTTCAATTCTCAATATTTCAGGTTTATAGTGCACAATTATTATCTATTTTCTAGATAGATAATGTTTATAAGTGTATCTGTATTGATTAAGTCACGTTCACATGTTTTTATTTGTGGTTATGGTAGCTGTCTATAATAATGAAATATATAGGTGTTTGGAGAAAGAAAACAAAGCTGCAGGTGTAAGACAGTGACAGAGGTACGTGCCAAGAAACAAGTCTGTGGCAATCAACGACTCTGAATTTAAAGAGAAATTCAGGTTAAGTAAAACACAGTTTGGAAATGTTTTGGGTGAAATAGCCGGATTCCTTGAAAACATAACTAACAGATTTTAAAGCTTGTAAGCAGAACAAACACAGAAAATTGGATCACATCAGTTAAAAAATGGCGGGCAGTATCATGGAATAACAAAACATAAATTATCGTAATTTACAACACCACAGTTGTTAACTAGTCTTGTAAAATCCATCTACAATTGTATAATTGGTATGTATTTTTTCAAGTTTCGTCTCTCAGCTTGTGTTACGTGACTTGTTGCTACAAGCATACAAACAAGCGAATTGTGGACTCGTAGGAATTGTTTTAAAAGCCCCAGGTGAGAAGTCTACATCTGTATCGCCGTGAAACCGGCCGTCAAAGTTGACTGGTTGTAGCGGACGTTTTATCGGCGAAACCCGATCCACCCCTCCCCCTCCCTTTACAACCCCTGCCGATTCACTCTTGGCTGTCCCCGGCGTATAAATTCATTTCACCCCCTCCCCCCAGAACCTTCGTTTCTCGTGCGCCGTGCCGCCATTGAAAGCCACGGTATACAATTCAACCCTCCACCNCCCCGCGGGATTTTAAGGTCGCACCCTGATTGCTGCCAGCGAAACGTGATGCAACAGCGGAGGGCAGATTTTATTTATTTATTTATTTTACGACCGGCCGTCGCCCAAGTTTCGTTATCAGCCACTCACAGTTTTCTGAGCAGAATCTCTTCCCGTGGAATTATAATCGCCGGAAGAACAAAGGGGTTTACTTTTATAGCACCTTTTTTTATTTGCGTTGGCGAAATATCGTTCTGTCGGGCAATGCTGTATACTTAGGATCGTGGATTACATTATATTTTAATTGCATTTTTCACGATTTATAAAATTGTGTACTGAAGACTTAAATGCATTTGTTTGGTTTTAATTGGCTATAAAATCTATCCGTCGTATAATGGGTCGTTATTAATGTCGTAAGTGCTAATCTTAAACGTGAACATCATATATATTTTTTAAAAATTGTTCCAAACACCCTGATACTTTCTGCACCGAAGTCCTTCGCAGTGCTTATAACACGTCACGCCGAATATGCAGCGAAGTATGACAACTACGTGGCCGTATTTGCTTGTCTGACCCGAAATGAGTCCCCCCCCCCCCTAGAGTTCTTTCTAAAAGTGTATCAGCGGCCCCTATGGTATTTGTGTGTCTGGTATATCCGTGTGGTATAATTGTTTGAAAAGTAGGATGGATGATTAAGTAGACTATTTTTCGATTTCTGCACCTTGCACTGTAAACTTTTTTTGTACTTTTACAGGAAAAATCCTTGGAAACCGAGTTGGCAGGAAAAGTCTGTAGAACTGCAAACAGTTTTGTTGTTAAATCTGCAAAACAAATATTTGTAATATTACAAATGAAAACAAATTGTATGCATTAATAACAAAAAATAAGGAAAAAAACTAATTCAAATTATAATTCAGGAAAAAAAAAGAAAGCTACACTTTGATATAATGGGGACTGAAACCCACGCTCCTTGCGTTATTATCCCACTCCTTTAACCACAAGACCAACTTCACTTACGAGATTCGCCATTATTTTTGTTCTAAATATAGCAGTGAATACTTTCAAAATATCAGTAAAGTTATTCTGTTAAGGAGCTTGAAGAACGCATTTATTTCATTTTAAGTCATCTGTGAAGATATGAAACATTAACATTAACAGTTACGTGTTTTTACAATTGTATTGGTTTAATATGTGTGTGTGAGTTGTTTTAAGTGTTTTATGTTATTCAAACTTTCAATAAATTTATTTTCGCACGCAACTACACTTTACATCACTCCTAGTTCTTGCACAAATATGTCTATACGGTTTTACGTTGTTGAGTGTCCGCCATTTTGCTTGAGCTCATGGATACAGGTCAGTATAGTACTAACATTTCTTGAGGTCTCTTACAAACACGGCTCTTGTAGTTTTACAAACCAGTAATATTACATGAGAATTTTTGTACTGTTACAAACATTCCTAAATTCACAAACAATTTCCCAATAAAAATTAAGAAATGTTTTTACAGTGTGACCTAACAGTTGGTCTGTTTACTGATATAATCTGTGATATATTGCGGCCTGCATTAAAACTTGGTCAGAGATTACGTAATGATACTTTAAAGCTTGCATTTAATAGAACGACGTGGTTGCTGTAACAAGTTTAAAAAAAGTGTATTTACCATTATATTTGTAAAAATAATGTTTATGTTGTTGGAACTTAGAAATTCTTTATTGAAACGCTGTCCGCCGAGTACGCAGTGATTTTATCACGGGAAATGTTGACTGGCATAATTCACTGTTATATGTAGTTGTGCGGGTAACTACCACTCTCCTTGTCCCAGATTTGCTCCGCAGTTTTGCCAATTACGCTATCAAAGCAACGTTTATTGGTTTTGAGGTTATACTTCTAATTATTTAAATACGTGTTTTTGAACAGCCGTAAATTTTCTCTGGCCTAATTGCAACGCGTCTGGAATACATTAGATTTATTCGAAATGTTTTATTCCAATAAATTCTTCGGCCTGTCGACAATCGTAATGTAAACAAACATCTTCATCGCAGTTTTTACCATGTAATTTTTGACTGTTCTATTGGTGATAAGTGAGTCAAAGTTGGAGGCATACACAGAAGGGGAAAATCGGTGTTACCTCTTCTACAGTCTGTGACATGGCTGAAGAAAATTACCCCCTTTTATTGCATGTCTTCGGCGTGTATGGCAAATTCCCCATTTGACTGCGTCAGTATGAATTCTACCATCCTATTGTTGAACGTCTGTGAGACGTCTGCAAAACAGCTAAGAAGTGGGGTTCGAACAGTATCATCCAACCATGAAAGTAGTATGAATCTAAATAGTGTTAACGAAAAATGTGTTTGCACGAAAGATGTTCACGACTTTATATTGTCTGTAGACGCATATATAGGGACACCTGGCCATTTGTACTTCGTAATTGGACGACAGCCACCCATTCTACCTCTCCGTGCGCCATAGAATAAAGACGAAGCAGTTTTCGCCTTTTTTCGCGTGTCCCCAATATCGGCTTAATAACTGCCAAAAGAAACTTCAAAGTCGCGTGTTTCAACCGAGATGTGACGTTTGCTCACATTTGACTTAACCTCAGATCCGCACTTACACGAAAGAAAAAAAAGTGCAAGTAGTGCTCATAGTATTTGCGTTATAACTTTGCCAAAAATGCTGTACCAGTATATCAAAGCACCAATTTCAGCAAAGTATATTCGCGGATTCTTAGCACTTTTTGAATCAAACATTTGAAATATCGCCCTATGTGTGACGTATTTCGTTTTCTCCTAGATATGTCTTTATCACAAGGTTTTATACTCCTGTTAACATAAAATTATCTTATATTTTATTAAATTTAACTTTTACTTACATTTTAAATCTAAATAATATAATTTCATTTGCAGTTAATATGAATAAGAACTGGGAGAAAATAGGTGTGTTGCTAATGCCTAGTAAGAAATAGTTCACATGCAAAATATTATTAAAGTGAGTGCGCACGAAAGCGGTTCGCTGTCCCTTTAGTGTAATTTTCTAGACTTAGTTAGGCTTTGTTTGCATGAAGTATTCCGTGCATTTGCCCAACATCGGCCTACGCCACGCCAATGCGACTGTCAAAGTCACATGGTCAACAGTTATGAGCGTGTTTGTTTACATTTGAATTTTCAACGCACCCACCGTTCTATATGAATCTTACTTAAAGGCTGTTCTCTGTAAAATGAACCCTTTTCAAAACCCTGCTTAGTGTCTGTTTTATGCACAGTGCGTATTGTTCCACTATATACCTATGTCAAATCAACATTGCAATAGGCCTGATCACTTGGTTCGTACGTCGGTCAAGTAAAGCTGTGAAATCATTAAAAACAAAAAAAAAAACAAACATTTTACAACTCTACGCTTAAGTGCATTAAAAATACAGAAAGAAAAATAAATAATTTCGGTATCCTCAAAAATTTACCTAAAACTTTTAATAAAACGTTAAATACATGTAAATACTCCCCCCCCCCCTCGTCGTTAACAGCTTTACCGTGTACATGCTGCTTAGTGTACCCGTTAAAATATATGCAGGTAGGGACAGTTACA
Organism: Clitarchus hookeri; assembly: GCA_002778355.1. Taxonomy (NCBI): domain Eukaryota; kingdom Metazoa; phylum Arthropoda; class Insecta; order Phasmatodea; family Phasmatidae; genus Clitarchus; species Clitarchus hookeri. The sequence continues at coordinate 179,820 of NQII01000420.1, forward strand.
TTTTTCAAACGTTGATTTCGAAAGTGCTCAGCCTATAAATATATGCTAGTTGCTTTAGCATTGGGTTAGAGGACTCGTGAAAAAATCTCAAAGTACTTGCGTACATAAAGAGTATTCTAACTTCAAATCCGTACAGCGTTGGAACTCGTGGAGAGAGGTGACTGCGCAGCTCTCACGTGCGCTCTAGGGTCGGGACACGGAGTTAGTTGCTGCGCAGCTGGCATGGACACTCTACTTCGTATCCACCCTGCGCCGTGCGCAGCCGTGGCAGTGTTGACATATCATCCGAGTACAAATTTCCGCAAGGCCGGCCAAAAATTTCCGTATAGAAAGTATGCCGTAATCAAAAGACGAATACTGACAAGACGGGAAATGTTCGAGGTAAAATAGTATGTATAGGAAATATCGATGCTACTATGTCTTGGAAATCGATTACATATTATTTTTAAGAATTATGAAAACATGGTAAACGTAAATTGAAACAAATGTTATAAGTTCGAAATGTCCATTTTCTTCCCTTTCTACCGCAAGCTACTCAAATTTCCCGCCACCTGGCAACACTGAGCCGCGGAGGGAAAGGAAGCGCGCGGCTCCCTGCGCCGCAGGAGGGACTACTTGCCGGCGGCGGAAGGCGACGCGCGGGCGCGCTTAGGAAGCCATCTGTGGGCGACCGGCGCGAACTAAGTTGTTGCCTGGGGGGCGCCTGGCGTCGTTCGCGTCGCCGCGCGCGGCGGGGTCAAGTGCTCCGTCATTCGGGCCGCACAATTAATTTGCCTTGAAAACAACGCGCCTGATGAAAATGACATTGCAAAAAGTCGCCTTTACATACGGAACGCCCTCCGAGTTCAACGGCCCACTCTGTTTCGTGCTGGTGTCTGAGCCGTGGGGTGACAAGTGAGGCTAGCCGCGGTGGTCCTGTCGGTATAGCTCATGGGCGTTCCAACTATCCGTGTTCGATTACCGACCTGCGTCATACCCGGATTTTCGCATGTGGGAAACGTGGCGGACGTTGTTGTTGGCGGCCATACGAGTTTCCTCGGGGTACTCCTGGTACCCCCGCCCTTTGCATTCTGCTACTGCTCCATCGTAAACTAATTTCGCCCTCACCGGCGCTCAAGACATCGCTGAACAAATCCTCTCCACTTTACTCTCTCCTCACACACACACACACTCTCTCTCTCTCACTCGCTCTCTTTCTCTCTTTCTCTCTCTTTGCCCTATTTACCTCCGTCATTGCAGCATTGTTATTGGCGTAGTCCGGGGTTCGTATCTTCGAGGTCTCCGCACTTAGCAGACGTATGGTTGTGCACTGGTGAACGTCAACATTATTCTCAAGACAGGAGCTAATCAAGTTACGTTAAATTAGATCTTAAAATGTTACACCCATCAGTGGCTTAGCAGGGATTCGAACCGCTTGAGCGATGTCTGCAACGGAGTTCAGTTATTCGTTTAGCATAAAATAGTTCATAATACAAAAGAAACAAAATGAACAGTGGTATTAAGATTTCAGCTTGACGTTTTCCAGTAAACTATTTCAACACTTTTGCAGCGCTAATTCTTGAGTTTAGGCATGACATGATTACGAGCCACCGGATTAGCGCGTAGAAATTTCTTTGAAAAGCGATATGTATTTCGCCAAGTTTTTGTCTTTAGTCTTTCGCTGGTGCTAAATTTTAAAATAACTGCTATCTGAACCTAACCGTAAACTAGCCAAGTACAGTATTACTTAAAAAATAATGGAAGAAAAAAAATTATTTCTATCAGTTTGTAATTACGAAAAATAAATATTTAAAATTTTTAGTTGTGTTTGAAAGATTTTGAGATCGTTAACACAGGCTATAATATTTTATAATAATTTTACATTGAAACTACAAGAAATATTTCGGCACATTTCCGGACCAATTTTTTGAAGGTTTATTTAAAAAGTGCCCACTCAACTGATACGACATGCTTATCACGCCGACCTCTAAACCCAAAGTCGCCAGTGCGTTCTCATTAGGCGCGCTCTAACATATTGCTATTACCACGACCAGTGTGTACGAGTGTTTAACGCCTGTCTTGGAGCGAAGCGTGTTAATACATTTTTATGATTAGTGTCTATTAGACTAAAAACTTACGCTTGTTAGGCTAAACGCCCGTTTTAATCTAATCGCGTTTAGGGTAAACGATTTCAATCTAAATCTGTATTTCCAAATTGCACACCTGCGAACTATTAATTTCCGGGAAATTACGTGGTTTTGTGTTTGCATATACTGAGAAAAAGGTTTTGTCGAATCAAACAAAGTTTGTTTGGTGCAAACAAATAAATTATTTGTATAAGGGCAATTAAATATGTTGTTTTTGAAACCAAATTATTTTGTTGTTCTTATTTGATTGTCCCAATCAAAGATTTGGTTGGTGCAACGAAAGATTTATCTGCCTCTACGTACATTACAGTTTCGGTTAATATAAAAAAATTTGAAGTCTGGCTGTAACTAGAACATATATCACTTGCGCCCGAATGCTACGCCCTTGCTAACTCATCTAAAGTGACTACAAGTGAAGTAAGAATGTTTTTTTTAACACATTTCAAATACTGAGCAACGTGCGGAAATAAATATTTCAAATGTTACAATTTTATATTTTAGTTTACTGTTTAACTTGCATTCTTAGAATGTTAAAACCATTATTAAGCATCAACAAATACATTAACAAACACTGTTTCTACCCTGATTGTCACAAAAAGGGCAAACAAACTCTCGGGCTATATTTTCGAACGAAGGCAATCAAATGAGTGGCCAAAGAAATTCATACAGTTTATTCAACAAAATATGTTGTTTATAGTTTAATTTATTTTGGCCCAACACAGAGGTTTCGTTTATTCAAATAAGTGTTTTGTTACACGAACAATATTAATTATGTTCCTTTTCAAATATTTTTAACTCAAGCTAAATATTTAGTTGGGGGAATCTAAATATATTTTTGGCCCTATACAGATAATTGTTTTGTTGGCCTTTCTCTCAGTGGAGTGTTCGTACTGTATTAAGCCAATTATTACGTTCTAAAGACACCTGAATAGCTGTTCAGAAAACGTGCGTCGTGTGACGCAGTGCGGACACCTGTTTGACTGGCAGTTTGTGTTACTCTGGCACGCGATGTACGTGATTGGATCTGTCATTACCAGCAGATAAATCGTCGGCGCCCTCGCAATTCTTTTCCCTTCCGTAGAGAGCTCGGGGCTCGAGTATAAATGTAAGGTCTAGGTTGGCTTTGTCGTGAGCTACGCTGAAGTAGGCCATGTCTTCCGGACGGGAAAATAACAGCATTCGTTTGCTTAACTCCCCCCTTGGGGCAGTAACTTCTTTTTGCCCCACGACTGGCAAGAATAGTCGAAGTAAGGATACATCACTGTAATGGGCAGTTCCACCCTTTCTAGCTTTTCAAAGCGGCGAGCGGACAACGTGAAGCATTCCCGGCCCAAAACAAAATTCTAGGCCCTTTCATGAAACCGTGAAATTCGAAAAGAATCACTAAATAGATTAAAAGTAAATGCATCCCTGTGCATTTTTTTTTGTGATTCTTATAAATCTAATTAATCGTTTACACTCGATTTTCATGGTTACATTCTGTACTCAAGAATTGTGGGTGGTAGATGTTTCACGGCAGTGAAAACTTATCTTTAAATAACCACGTCTTGTATACATACTACTTCTGGGACACAATTTCACCTATCGTCTATTCGCAGTTTCTTCACACTTTTTGTATCAAACCTTTGAAAATACTACCTGTATAAATTGTTTGGTTGTTGTCCAAATATGCCGTGAATCACAAGCGTTTGTACTTGCTTTAACATTTAAGTACTTTATGTTTGGGTAAATAGAACTTTTACATATATTTTATCTATAATTTACAATATTTCATTAATAACTAATTTGAATAAAGACAGGGAGAAAACAGGTGTGTTGATAATGCCTAGTAATAAATTGTTCTTATGCAAAATATTGTTGCACTGAGTGCGCACGAATGCGGTGCGTTGTCCTTTTGGTGTAATTTTCTAGACTTAGTTAAGCTTTGTTTGCACGAGGCNGAGTGCGCACGAATGCGGTGCGTTGTCCTTTTGGTGTAATTTTCTAGACTTAGTTAAGCTTTGTTTGCACGAGGCGGAGGAATGTTATGGAAGTATAACCTTAAGAGGGCTTCAGAAAAGTTGGAAGTAACTGTGAATGGACTATATTTATGGCTTATTTATGCTGATTCACAGGATGTGGCAATGCTTCAACGTCTCAGGTCGAATATGAAGTCCACTAAAACATCCTGAAGTAAGCACNTGATTCACAGGATGTGGCAATGCTTCAACGTCTCAGGTCGAATATGAAGTCCACTAAAACATCCTGAAGTAAGCACTGGCTAATGTAAATGACTGAAACACTTAAGTTAGCTTATTAAAGAAAAAATAATTTTATAGAGGAGCATTGAGTTATTGAAACGTTTCACTGGCCAATATATTTCTAAAGTTCTATTTTTGCGAGAACTTCGTATAGAATTCTGATAACAGTATGTAGCATAGGCAGTAAACAACTTCTGCTGTTACCGGAAAGAATGTTCTGGAATTAGTACTGCCAGTTATTATATNATGTAGCATAGGCAGTAAACAACTTCTGCTGTTACCGGAAAGAATGTTCTGGAATTAGTACTGCCAGTTATTATATGTTTTCATAATTATGCGTTAGTGGGGTGAATACGAATTTATTCTGGATGGGAGGGGGTAACAAAAGGCAGTGTCTTGTGGCATAAACTGTTATTTTAACACACGCATACAGTATTAAGAATTTAATACAACAGCTACTCTTAAAAAATTCACCTAAGATCTAATTTTTACTGGCTCACAGTTAATAAACTTCAGGCTCGTTGCTTAAGACACAATTAAAAATTAATGAATAACCAAAAAAAAGCTTCCCAACAAAAAAAAAAACTGAAGATATAATAGCACGAATGATAGATTCTCGACAACTAAAGTATTAAGATTGAAATTGGATTTTATGATATCATTTTGTCACCTCAGAATAGCAAGTACATATGCGAAATTCAAATGTAGCATGTGGGTTTAGTGCGCATTTCGAACGCCTGTTTTACCAAGTTTGTCCCAAATTCATTTACGAGACCTAGCGTTGCAATATTCTAAGATTTTGGCACAGAATATGTAGGAATACAGAGGAGAAATGGGCGCTTGTTCCGCGAACTCCAACCGCACACGACAGCGAAATTGCGGCACTTGCCAGCAACATGTGAGAACGCCATTGACCAATCAGAGCCTGGTAACTTGTCAGACGGCAGCTTAACCAATAGGAAACGTTTCGCAGCCCGCGGTAGCAAGTCAAATACTTGGCTCATTCCAGAGCTTCGCGCAGTCAATCAGCGGATGGTTATGCCCACATCAAAGGACAGGCCGCGGTGGTGTAGTGGTCAGACTACTCGCCTCCCGCCTAGGCGAACTGAGTTCGATTCACGGCAGGGTCGCTTCCTTTCCTTCCATACCACTAATTTGATCACAAATGAGTCTTACCAAAATATTTCAATCAACAGAATTTCAATTTTAGAGTACAAATAAATAACGCAGTAGCAAAATATTGCGAAAAAAAAGTCAACGATCCCCTGATACAGATTGGAATATCAAGTATTTAATCCCCAAAATTGTGAGAAATAATCAACAGACAGTTTGTTTTATTTAATTTATATGTGGACTAATTATTTTTTCTCTTTTTTAATATAAAATGCTCAATATCAAAACTAAAAGCATAATAAAGATTACAAANGTGGACTAATTATTTTTTCTCTTTTTTAATATAAAATGCTCAATATCAAAACTAAAAGCATAATAAAGATTACAAACATCCCAAAAAAAATTTTTAAAAATTTTTACATTGATAATGTTTGTAATGAATAAATCATATACAGTTACATTAATTATGAGCTCACAGAGCATAAAAAAGTTAGCCCAAATATTGCAAAGTTTCAAAAATTTACTGATTATTTAATACACTATCTCTAAAGTATTTTCCCTATAAATGCCCGATAATAAAGCCCCTATAAAACATATTAGGATATGCCTTCTGCCAAGTTAACATCTTATCATGTTGAGGTCCCCATCCTCTCTATCTCCCCAAGACGAAATACAACCCCTTTTAATAGTCCAAAAAATACGNTTATCATGTTGAGGTCCCCATCCTCTCTATCTCCCCAAGACGAAATACAACCCCTTTTAATAGTCCAAAAAATACGTTGACGAGTGTTGAGTAACATCCCAGATGGGTTTTGAAGTTGTTCAAGTCCAGTTAATTCAAATCTTGATGGCGTAGATCGTAGTACCAGGCGGTTGCTAGACGGCCGCCATACACGTTGGAAGGATCGTGGGCATATGCCGGGTGAGGGGGTGGGGGCAGCCTCGAACCTCGCACCTTCATCCTTCGCTCGCCTGCCCCGCGTCGGCTGCGACGTCCTCGCAGGCGACGTCAAACGGGTCATCCACCAGGTAAGCCTCAGGCTCCCTCGTCGATAATCCCATGCAAGACGTATAATTTGCGGCTTAGAATAATTACATATGATGCACGGTGTTTCAGCACAGACCCAATACTCACCTCGTTTCACCCTCATCGGCTCTCAAGACCTCGATGGTAAGAGCCGCCCAAATCTCTTTACTCCACTCCAAATCAAAGGAACCACCACGACGAATCGCNTCAAGACCTCGATGGTAAGAGCCGCCCAAATCTCTTTACTCCACTCCAAATCAAAGGAACCACCACGACGAATCGCCACTGTGTACTTGTCTACTTTGTGATTTCGATGTGCTTGTGTTTGCATCGAGCGTGCTTCTCGCAAGCGCTTAACAACGTGCTGCGTGTACCGCGCTAAAGACTCTTCAACGATAAACTGAGCACTTTTCAGAGCCCTGCTTAAGATATACCTGTAGGCACGTTGTGTATTCTTCCGCCTTATGTAAAATTAACATTGCCATGGGCCTCGTCACTTTATCCGTGCGTCGCGCCGGTCGAGTAAAACTGTGAAATAGTTAGAAAAGAAAATTTTTTACCAAATCGCTTAATCATTACATTTTTATGCATTAAAAACAGGAAACGAAAGAAATAATTTCGGTATTCACATGTTTTCCTGACATTCGTAATTCGATGTTAATACACGGAACTACTTTTCCTCCGTTGTCACCACCTCACTGGCTGCATGCCACTATGTGCCCGTTAAAACAAATGCAGGTAGAGGCAGTGAAATTTTTCAGAGGTTGATTTCAAAAGTGCTCACTTTATCGTGAACAGCCTTTGTTAGCATTAACTGGAACTGTAAAAAATTTTCAGATATCAGTTTAGGCGCTTTGAACGTCGGACAGTGATCCCTTGCTGTGTACACGACCGGTCACAAGTATCCTTGCAAAATGTCCTTGCAAAATATCCTTGATCGTAGCCGCGGAGACTGAATGGTTTGATTTTTTGATACGTTCACCTGAACATTTTCGTCCCAGTGTAATAACAACACTGTTCATTTCGACAGCTGTATTTCAAAATAATTAACTTACGTGCATCCATTAATTAATTTCTTTCCCAGAAAAGCAGAGTAAGAAAAAAAAATACATGTCGGTTAAAATAAAATACTGTGATTGTGAAATGCCTCTACGAGTCTTCTATCATTTAAACAGGCGTAAAAAAAATGCATGACAAATAAAATATCGTGATTGTTAATTGTGTGTACAGTCATTTAGCATTGTGGCCTGCGTGTCNAAAAAAATGCATGACAAATAAAATATCGTGATTGTTAATTGTGTGTACAGTCATTTAGCATTGTGGCCTGCGTGTCCCGTAATAAACGTACGTATGTCACTGAACACTGCCAGAACTAAAATTAATTTGTAAGGCATTCCAAACGTAGCATTTAAAAGTCTTAAAGTGCTGAAGATTAACGTAGGTGATACATTTTTCTTTAGGGGCATTTGTCATCGGAACAAAACATTCTTGGTGGAAGTTCAACGCAGCTCGTGGTAGTAAAATTAATTTGAATTTGGAGGCTTTGTTGCGTGGTTGCTTTAAAAATAGCCCATAAAACACAACCCTGACCTCCCGATACCGCGGGGGAGATAACACACTAAAAATATTTTTGGTGCGTCGAAGATAATTTGTCTTCCGCGACGGCACCTCCGCTTTTTACAGCGACGCGATGTTCAGTTCACGCTCATTAAAATATCACGACGTGGCCAGAAATTTATGGGTCGAAAAGTGGCCGCATTCATTACGGGGCCATCCTGGTGCCATCAAAACTCTATGGGATACGATAAACACGGACGAGTCCATGTTCGAAGCTCTTAAGGAACGCGGAAGACTCGGTGTCGACGGACAACGTTCTGCCGGCCCTTCGGAAGACACAACCACGGTCGGTGTTTATTTATTTCCTCCTCCGATAACGATCCCTGGTGGTGTCCTGGAACATTTAGACCTAACTCGCAGTTGAATGAGTACCTAAAATCGATTTTACCGCGTGCTTTTTTTTTTAAAGAGTCAGCTACTAAGCGAACCAACGCAAAAAAAATTCTCCTGTCCTTGCGACGAAAGTATCAGTTGACACGCACGTGTCCACAGTGATCTGTTTTTCTTTGCCGTTAGCGAAGAAGATTTTCGGAACTTTCTTGAATGTGGCATATTATTTTCAAATATTGTTAACTCTCTTTAAAGAAAGGATACCAAAATCAGACAGACACAATTATTTTCTCGTATATTTAATATATTATAAATTCACTTCAAAAACTTGACCTTTAAATGATTTTTTTTGTAACACCATCTATCACAGTGTTTCACATGACATCAATTCTATAGTAGGCCTAATTTGAGTGAAATAGCCGTAGAGTAATNCACCATCTATCACAGTGTTTCACATGACATCAATTCTATAGTAGGCCTAATTTGAGTGAAATAGCCGTAGAGTAATACGAGGTAACTCTGTTACCAACATCATCTGCCAGTGTTCTGTAAAATATATAAATGATGTCATTTGGCAACTGTGGGCATATTTCAAAGAGGTACATTATACCCTTTCAGACCTCATTTAATTTTGTCTAAGGTGTTGCAAATAAGACATTTTATTNAACTACGAGGTAACTTTGTTACCAACATCATCTGCCAGTGTTCTGTAAAATATATAAATGATGTCATTTGGCAACTGTGGGCATATTTCAAAGAGGTACATTATACCCTTTCAGACCTCATTTAATTTTGTCTAAGGTGTTGCAAATAAGACATTTTATTATGTATGCTGTACTTTAAGCTAATACAGCACTTGTTTCGTTATCGCAACCAATGAACTATAGGCTCTGTATCCGCCTGTAGATATAGGAAGCGTTCCACCGTCCTCAAATTAGTTGCCCTCAGGAAAGATAATTGGGGCAATGGGGTTGTAAACAACTGTACAAAAATAACATTCGTGCGCTGAGGAAACTGTTTTTTTTATAAAACAATGTTTGTTGGTGCAACCAAATTAATTGTTTGTGTAGGGTCAATTAAGTATTTTTCGTTGAAATCAAATTATGTTTTACTGTTTTTATTTGGTTGTTCCAAACAGTGAGATTTGCTTGGTTCAACTAAAGCTTTGTTTCGGTCTACGTACATTAAAAGGCCATGATTTTAAGAACATACATTTAAAATACAAGACAACTTACGTAAATAAATATTTCAAGTTTTACAGCTTCACTTTCTAATTTCCTGTTGAACTTGTTTTATTGGGATTTCTATACCATTATAAAGCAGCAATAAATGCACTGGCAACCTATGTTACTATCCTGATTTTCACAAAAATTACAAACAAATTATTGACATGTATTTTAGAACGAAGGCATTCAAATGAGTGGCAAAGTAAATATTTACAGTTAAGTCAACTAAATATTTTGTTGACAGTAGAATTATTTTTTGGCCCAACACAGTTGTTTTAATTTATTCAAATGTGTACTAGGTGAACAAAATCAATTTTCTTGTTTTTCAATTTTTTTTACGCAATAACATATTTTGGTTGGGGCTACTAAATATATATTTCGCCATACACAAACAAGTATTTTGTTGGCTGGAACAAATCTTTCTCTCACTGTGTGAGTTATGTACACGATTGTGTAACAGTGGATCTAAATGGATTAAAGTAAATAAAACAATGCCATATGGCATCGCCGGTCCGGAAAGTATTGAGTGAACTATGATTTTTGCAATCACGAGAAAAAAACAGTTCATTTAGATATTTAGTTACAGGTTCTACTTGTAATATGTCAGGTATTTTTGTTTCAGTAACAAAATTATTTGACACGTTTATGAGGCTTAATTCACTCTGAATCTGAATTAGTGAGAATTTCACTGTTTGAATCAGTTAACAGCAACTGACTTAATATACAATCATTTCGATTAATTTTAACTAACCAATTAGTGAAAAAAAACGCCCGTTTTCCTTCACTTATTGATTCAGTGACATTTTCCACTGATTCTTCAACCATTTAATTCGCTGTTTTTCAGTGGTTTGCTTTTTGACTGATGGATAGATATGTTAAACAATGTGTATCATTTCCAGAGTTTGTTTGTAATTTTCTGACGATTAGGATAGTACCAGTGTTTTTGAGTGAGTTTATTCGATGCTTAACAATGGCAAAAACTTTCCTTTCCTTTCGGAGTAATTTCCACTGGACACAAAAAACAAAGCCGTAAAACGTGAAAATATTTATCTACGCTCACGCCATGGTTTACATTATCGATAACTATAGAAATCATCAATCAATGCAATTAGTCAGTGTAGCCGATGTAGCGCAGAGCTCCGCGACTAGAGGTCGTGGGTTCGAAACCCGGTAAAGTTACATGTTTTTAACAATCGAAATTGTTTTGTACGGCCGTCCATACAAATATTTATTTGAACCAACCAAATCGTACACGTTTGTGGCAACAAAATAAAAAGAAAAATTGACTTTTAGCAACTGATTGGATGAAGTATTCACTGATTCATGCAGTGAATTATTCCTTCTGAAGCAATCAGTGATTTTCTACTTATTCTAAGTGGAGCCATTTTCACTGATAACATTAGTTGGATTTGACTGCGAATCAGTGGCTTTCCACTGATTAGAATTGAGAGTGTAGTTTATGACATTTTAATTTGCTTCACTCAGAGGAGCTAATTAAAAACCTCATCAAATGGGCGAGGAATTGAGAAGGTACATTTCGAAGAACTATAGAACTGTTTAGTTTAGCCTGTATAGCCTGTCGCAGGTCTCCATCCGTAAGTGATTTGATTTTAATTTCCCCGTGTTTTGGTGGCCCGGATCTCGTTTTTATGTCGATACCATAAAGTCTATTCGCAGTATCTTCACACTTTTTGAATCAAGCCTTTGAAAAATCACCTCGCGCACGACGTGTTTAATTGTTTTCTAAATACGGCGTGTATCAAGAATTCTAACTTTACCCGAAATACATCCGCGAATTTTGCAAGACCCTTCCCATTACACAAATAAATGTTAGGACAGGTTAAGCTCGAAAAACGTTTACATTCACGTCACATCTGCTATTGGATCACAATTTATAAGACGCGCTCGACGTTTATGACTCTAAAACAAACCTGGGGTAGAATCGGCCGCGCGCGCACACACACACACACACACACACACACACACACACACACTGGGGCAACAGCCAATGAACGAAAGTCTGAAGCTTGAGTATGCAGAGAATTATGGAGCACAGCCTACACGTAATTTAACCNAGAATTATGGAGCACAGCCTACACGTAATTTAACCGGCGACATATTACTGTTCCCACATATTACAAACGCGGCGTGACATCAGCTTTAGAGCTCAGTGGTTGATGCATAAACTGGGAAACAAACCAGATGCAGTAAAGAGCAAACACCCGCAAGTCTTGCATGCGAAATAAAATTTATAAGGGGGCCGTGGTGGCTGAGCGGTTAGACGGATCGCCTCACACCAAGGCGAACGGGGTTCAGTCCCCGGCGGGGTCACTCCCGTATTTTCGCAAATGGGAATCGTGCCGGACGATACCGCTGGTCGGCGGGTTTTTCTTGGGGATCTCCCGTTTCCCCCGCCCTTGCATTCCGGCGCTGCTCCATTCTCACCTCATTTCACCCTCATCGGCTCTCAAGACCTCGTTGTTAAAAGCCACCAACATCTCTTAACAACAACAAAATAGGTAAATGAAATAGCCGTGGCGGTTCCTTTGATGAGGGCGTACCTATTCGCTGATTGGCTGCTGCTTTGCCTGAAAAGATACCGTGTTGGCAGGACTGCCGGTTGGCAAGCTGCCAGACGCTGATTGGTGAACGGCGTTCCGACGTGTGACTGGCCAGTGACGTCATTTTGCTGGCGCGAGCGGCTGGAATTCGCGGCATCAGTTGCCGTTTGACTTCTGTATTACGAAGTATCCCGTGCTTTGCAACAGTCTACCACTCGCCGCTGTAGCCTGGCTGTGTAAAGTGGGGTCTTCGCTGGTTGGCATCACTGGGCCACCACGGCCGTGTCGCGAGGAGTACAGACCTGCTGTTGACTTGGGTCCGACGTCAGGCGTGAGTGAGTGAAGAGATTTAGGCTGTTCTTAATGCTCGGCCTCGCCTATTATGCATAAACTCTTCGTCTTCGTGTCATAATTTCAGTTTCAAAGGTATAAGTAGAAATCTTTGATTATAGAACATTTACAGTTTACTAGTCGTTTAATACTTTTGTATCTAATTTTCACTATGTGTTATTTCCTGTTTGCAAAAAGGCAAGAACTTATTGATAACATATGAATATGTTCCTGACTTTTTGCAATAAGCTGATAACACTCAATTAAAATTACGCACAAAAATATTAAACAACTCGTAAAGTGTACATTTTTTATAGNGCAATAAGCTGATAACACTCAATTAAAATTACGCACAAAAATATTAAACAACTCGTAAAGTGTACATTTTTTATAATCGTACATTGTCAGCAATTACTATGAATCCAAAATTGTGACGCGAAAACGAAGAATTTCTGCAAAAGGGGCGAAGCCGAGCCTTAACATCAAGGTCTTGAGAGCCGAACCATGCATGAGTAAAATCATAATCACTGACAATGTAAACGTTTCGATGCCTACTGTTTTTCTGGACATAATCGTGTGGCTTAAAAATTAAACTTTTAATTTTTTTGGGTGTGTNTCATGTGGCTTAAAAATTGAACTTTTAATTTTTTTGGGTGTGTAAAAATAGTTAGTTACTTATCAAACTGTGATCCGTAGACCTGTAGTGGTCTTGTGTAGCAAGGTACTATATGGTCCGTGAATTATTTTAAATGTAAACAAAGTATTATAGCTTTGAGGTACCTCGTTCTAAATCGTGATAACGCAGTTGATTCCGATCTCTTTAAAGTTGTGCTCAACCATTCGTCATGGTTTTTTGTGTTTAAATAAGTAGATTTAAATTAATTTGATTTTATATATTTTAACAATGAAATAACTTAAATGTGAACTTTTAATGATATCGCGTTACAATGAGTTTTTAATGAAGTATTCCTGCATTTTGAAGATGGAGCGTGGTAGGCGATCCACGTTAGTTCGACACAGGTGTGGATCACCAGGCACCGTTTCGTTTCAAATGTTTCGACTGTGTTAGAAATAGAATGGGGTTACTTAGCACGGAGCGTGGTAGGCGATCCACGTTAGTTCGACAGTCCACACCATCACCAGGCACCGTTTCGTTTCAAATGTTTCGACTGTGTTAGAAATAGAATGGGGTTACTTAGCAAGGAGCGTGTTTAGTTGATGACGATGACAGTTTAGCATCGTGTTCCGCGGCCACGTGTGTGCTGGTCTGACGGGAGGTGGGTTAATGCAGGACTGATAGCGAGCAACAGACAGGAGACGGGGAGGGGTTCTGGTCTAAAGTGCCTGCTCCTAATCTGTCTGCATTGAAGGTCGTAAACATAGATTGCGCCGGGCCAGGAGGTGGTTTACCTACAGGGACCGCCCCCCCCCTTCCCTCCTCTATCCATAGCTCGTCTCTCCACCAGTCCCAAGTCTTCAGGTTCCCGGTACGGCTAATTGCACATCGCCTCTTACGCCATGATGGATTACCTCCGCCCCGTTCGACCGCCGCAATAAGTTTTCACCGGAGCAAACCAGGAGAGAGCAGGCGTACGGCTACGATCCAGCCTCTCACTTGTATCCCGTGGTCATACGACCGCATTCCTCAAGTTGGTAGGACTGCTGTGGCTGAGTGGTTAGCCTGCTCGCCTCCCACCAGGCGAGCCGGGTTCAATTCTAGGTCGGGTCACTCCTGTATTTTTGCAAGTGGGAATCGTGCCGGACGATGCCGCTGGTTGGCGGGCTTTCTCAGGGATCTCCCGTTTACCCCGCCCATTAATTCCGGCGCTGCTCCATACTCACCTGAATCACCTTCATCGGCTCTCAAGACCTCGCTGTTAAGAACCGTCCAAATCTCTTCACTCACTCACTCAAGTTGGTCGGTTCCCTTCATTTGAATTTATTTACATATCCTTGCAGATAATATTCAATACTTACTTTTAAAAATATAAGCTTTTTAATTATATCCAAGACTAACTAAGAAAATTAGGGTGTGTAATTCGTAAAAATAATTTACAGTACATGTAATTTTACATAAATGACCTTAGGAATCTAGAGAATACTACAAGTATTTGGTGAAAATAAATGAATTTATGGCTTTCTAAAAATCATGTTCATGTTAATTTTCCCAGTTTTAATGTATGTGTGAAAACACAACCATTTCCTGCACTAAACTCATAAGTAATGTATATATACTGCTACATGGTCGCTGTCTAAACACGCAATGTCAGTATAGTTGTAAATTTTCATTTTGCAAACTCATATTACTTTCTGAAGCACCTGTAAGTGTGAAGTTACATGCACACGTTTTCAGTAGTTTTACATCTCTAAATGCAGTTTTCAAAAACCTATACAGTATTTTTATTGTGCATTAATGTTCCTAGAAATTCGAAGGGAACTACGAGACTTTGTTAACAATAACTCAAGTGTTAAAATTATACAACGTGAAAAATGTGCAGAAATATCCATACTTCAGGTAAGTTTAATACCAATTTTAGTCGATTATGCACGTGTTATGAACAATTTGCGGGAAAAAAAAAAAACTAGAATACAAAGCCATTCACCGGTAGCGAGTTCAACCACTTCGAGCTTCATTTGAATGTTCTAACCGAAACAAAACTACGGCTGATGGAATGTGCTCGCTGTTTGCTTGTGACTATTACCTACAGGATGTTCACGGTGAAATGAGCACTTTTGAAAACCCTGCTTAAGATCTACTTTTATGCACTTTCATCCGTTTTGTGTAAAATTAACATTGCGATCGACCTCACCACTTTATTCATGCGTCCGTCAAGAGAAACTATGCAATTATTAGAAAAATAAATAATTTACAAATCTGCTCATTTTTACACTTCGAGGCATTAAAAAAAAAACAGAAAGCGAAAGAAATAGTACAAGTTATCACAAATGGTGGTAACCTAACACTTTTTATTCGACATTAAGATATGGAACTACTTTCCATCCATCGTTACCAACTTTACTGGGTGTATTTCACTCAGTGCACTCGTTTAAATATATGCAAATAGGAGCAGTAACTCTTTTCTAAGGTTGTTTTCAAAAGTGCTCACTTTATAGCGAACATCCTTTATATACTTGAAGTCAGTTGTTATCCATATTTTAAACATAAATTTCTCTTACATTGTTTGTAATTATCAAGTTACAGAACGTAACAGGATAATGTGAAATTTGTGAAAATATGTATTTATAGTACGTATTGTAATATGACGCAGTTGTGAAAGAGCTGATATAAATGGTAAAAATACTTGGAGAAGCAGTGAAAAATATACAGACATGGCGTATTTACAACTACAGTGAATCTGCAATTTTACTTTAATAGAAATGAAAAAAAAAAAAATGAACACACACACATTGGTTAAATTACAATTGTTAGGTGTGTAAATCTTGTTGGCGTGGAGAAAAAATACACAAAAATGTTACAGTTAAAAAACTGCTACATAGTAATAATAATTTTACACCATTCAGAGTACAATTCTTAAGAAAGTATACAGGTTCATTGATTAACATTTAGGATAAAGTTACTTGAAGGCAGGGCAAAAAAAAAAAAAAACATTTCTAGGCGTAAAAATACAGCGATTTCAGAGGAGATTCTGCTGCCACATACATTTTTGTAAAATTACACAACATTTTTACATTGTGCAAGTTCGTCGGTCAGTNCTAAATGCAGTTTTCAAAAACCTATACAGTATTTTTATTGTGCATTAATGTTCCTAGAAATTCGAAGGGAACTACAAGACTTTGTTAACAATAACTCAAGTGTTAAAATTATACAACGTGAAAAATGTGCAGAAATATCCATACTTCAGGTAAGTTTAATACCAATTTTAGTCGATTATGCACGTGTTATGAACAATTTGCGGAAAAAAAAAACTAGAATACAAAGCCATTCACCGGTAGCGAGTTCAACCACTTCGAGCTTCATTTGAATGTTCTAACCGAAACAAAACTACGGCTGATGGAATGTGCTCGCTGTTTGCTTGTGACAATTACCTACAGGATGTTCACGGTGAAATGAGCACTTTTGAAAACCCTGCTCAAGATCTACTTTTATGCACATAGTGTATTCATCCGTTTCGTGTAAAATTAACATTGCGATCGACCTCACCACTTTATTCATGCGTCCGTCAAGAGAAACTATGCAATTATTAGAAAAATAAATAATTTACAAATCTGCTCATTTTTACACTTCGAGGCATTAAAAAAAAAACAGAAAGCGAAAGAAATAGTACAAGTTATCACAAATGGTGGTAACCTAACACTTTTTATTCGACATTAAGATATGGAACTACTTTCCATCCATCGTTACCAACTTTACTGGGTGTATTTCACTCAGTGCACTCGTTTAAATATATGCAAATAGGAGCAGTAACTCTTTTCTAAGGTTGTTTTCAAAAGTGATCACTTTATAGCGAACAGCCTTTATATACTTGAAGTCAGTTGTTATCCATATTTTAAACATAAATTTCTCTTACATTGTTTGTAATTATCAAGTTACAGAACGTAACAGGATAATGTGAAATTTGTGAAAATATGTATTTATAGTACGTATAGTAATATGACGCAGTTGTAAAAGAGCTGATATAAATGGTAAAAATACTTGGAGAAGCAGTGAAAAATATACAGACATGGCGTATTTACAACTACAGTGAATCTGCAATTTTACTTTAATAGAAATGAAAAAAAAAAATGAACACACACATTGGTTAAATTACAATTGTTAGGTGTGTAAATCTTGTTGGCGTGGAGAAAAAATACACAAAAATGTTACAGTTAAAAAACTGCTACATAGTAATAATAATTTTACACCATTCAGAGTACAATTCTTAAGAAAGTATACATGTTCATTGATTAACATTTAGGATAAAGTTACTTGAAGGCAGGGCAAAAAAAAAAACATTTCTAGGCGTAAAAATACAGCGATTTTAGAGGAGATTCTGCTGCCACATACATTTTTGTAAAATTACACAACATTTTTACATTGTGCAAGTTCGTCGGTCAGTGCAGAAAGCGGACGAACTTTTCTAAGCGGGAGTGCAATTTTTAGTCAACGACTTGGCACATTAAAGTTAGTATTTTTCTGTATCAGCAGTATTCTTTATTTACAGGATGTCTTTAATTAAATATGATCTGCTTAAGACTGAGGTAGAACCGGCAGCAAACATTGCTTGCGAACGTCAGTCGAAAAACTTTATTTTCTTAATTAAACGGCATGGGCCTACCCGGTTAAATATACATAATCTCATCGCAGTATCGTTACACTTTTTGAAAAACATTTGAAAAATCACCCATGTATGATGCCTTTGTTTGTTTCCTAAATATGTCATGTATCACAAACTGTTAGCTAAACAGTATCTTAATTTTAGTTAAATAAACTTTAGAAGTTAATTTGAAAAAAAAAAAAAAACAGAGAGGACAAAGATGTGTTGGTAATGTCAAGTAAGAACTAGTTCCCATGCAAAATATTATTTTTAACTCAGTGCGCACAAATGCGGTGAGTTGTCCTTTTGCTGTTTTTTTTAATACTTTGTTAAGATTTCATCGCAGGAGGCGGAGGAATAGTCTGAAAGTGGTTCAGAAAAGTTGGAAGAATCTCTGAATGGCTGTACTACCATACTGTTGTACCAAGTTAATTTGTAGCACGCAGTGACCCAGAGCGAGTGAGTGCAGAGATTTGGGCTCTTAACACCGAGGTCTTGAGAGGTGAGATTCTTTAAATACTAGATATCAGTTTCCACATTCAGTCAGCGTAGATTTTTGATATACTTTCCTGAGAGTGTTTGTTTTTGTACTGGAGTTTCTAATAGTTTTGTTCGTGTTTTATTGAAGAACTAGTCACTCACCTCTCAAGANGTCAGTTTCCACATTCAGTCAGCGTGTGTTTTTGATATACTTTCCTGAGAGTGTTTGTTTTTGTACTGGAGTTTCTAATAGTTTTGTTCGTGTTTTATTGAAGAACTAGTCACTCACCTCTCAAGACCTCGGTGTTAAGAGCCCAAATGGAATGGCGGGGGAAAACGGGAGATCCCCGAGAAAGACCAGCGTCATCGTTCGGCGCGATCCCCACGTGCGAAAAATCCGGGAGCGAACCCGCCGGGAATCGAACCCTGTTCGCCTTGGTGGAAGGCGAGTAGACTAGCCACTGCACCACCGCGGCCCCAGCAACCCAGAGGACGGCAGTTAAAAGTCACACCGGGTCATTGTATNGTAGACTAGCCACTGCACCACCGCGGCCCCAGCAACCCAGAGGACGGCAGTTAAAAGTCACACCGGGTCATTGTATCAGGGTGCTAATAGTTTCGCGACGAATAAAAAATAGAGAGAGATATACTGACGGTAGGAGAAGACAAAGAGTGGAAATGCCTTCTTCTCTCGGCTGTCGGGCCTGGAGAGCAAATAGCGGCGCGATGACACNGTAGACTAGCCACTGCACCACCGCGGCCCCAGCAACCCAGAGGACGGCAGTTAAAAGTCACACCGGGTCATTGTAGCAGGGTGCTAATAGTTTCGCGACGAATAAAAAATAGAGAGAGATATACTGACGGCAGGAGAAGACAAAGAGTGGAAATGCCTTCTTCTCTCGGCTGTCGGGCCTGGAGAGCAAATAGCGGCGCGATGACACGGCTAGGAAAACACAGGCGGGTCGAGGGATGGACGCTCCGCGACGCGAGACGGCCCCAATTCGTCTCCCGGCTATAAGAGGTACGCCACGACGACCGCGCCTTCGACGGCGGGGTATTTTTACGGGACTTAATTAGAAGCTCCGGCGGGGACCCGATAACTCACGAGACCCCCGCTGTTTGCACCGGCTCCCTCCCCAGATTTATGTAACAATTCGTCAGCGAGGTGGTTCCTGTGACGGGGCGATAAATAAAGCGCACGGTCACCGCAGCCTCGCGACGCACAGCACTCGAAGAATACAGAGGCAAAACAGTACGCTAACTCCAGCAGCACGAGCCAGCAAAATGGCTTCAATGCAGTTCTAGATCTGAATCAGTGATTTCGATCAGTATAATTATTTCGCCGATTCTTCAGTTAAGGAGCCTCCCCATTTGCCATATGGGTCTAATAAGCAATTGTGTCTATTCTAATTTTTAAAACATTTTCAGGGCAGTGATGAAAGTCTATATTTGGTCGCTAGTTAGTAAATTTGATTATTTAAACAGAAATGTAGTTGTTGAAAAGTTTAAAAGTCAGCGATTTTTGCTGTAAGTAGCCCTTAAAATACTGTTATCTTTTCTTAACGGATTGTTATATGCCTATTAAAACCCTATATTCACCGCTTAAAATTCAGAGGAAATAGAACACACTCGAAAGTTTTTTTATACTATTTTCCATCTCCGTCGCAATGCTTCCTTACCTACAGTCGGACGTAACCCCGAAGCGTTAAAATTTTTTTNTATACTATTTTCCATCTCCGTCGCAATGCTTCCTTACCTACAGTCGGACGTAACCCCGAAGCGTTAAAATTTTTTTTTACTGCGAAGACCCTTTAATGAGCTGTTTTCTACTGGCGAATCAGTGGAATGCACTGAGGTTTGACTGCCAGGCCAGTGTACTTCACTAGGAATCAGTAGAAATGGCTTATCAATCAGTGGAAACCAGCAACTTAAAATGATCTTAAGAATTTGCTGATTCAAATGGAGCCGTTTCAATTGATCTGCAGTCAAATTCGCTGATTTGGAGCAATTTTTACCGTTTCGANTTGCTGATTCAAATGGAGCCGTTTCAATTGATCTGCAGTCAAATTCGCTGATTTGGAGCAATTTTTACCGTTTCGATTAGAGCGTCGCCCAGGGACGGATTCAGAGCATGTGTTTGGACGGGGCGCTGTGTTGTGTATTTTAACTCCTATTATTGTCAATGAACAGTAAGAGAAATACAAAAATTATATATGTATGTGTATATATATTTAAGAATCAAGTAAACTTTTTTGTGAATTTTCTTTTTGAGTTGGATTAGTTATGGAGAGTGGAAACATTTGGGCGGCTCTTAAAATCGAGGGTAGTCTGTCCATTACACCACCGCGACCAGTTAGCTATGAAACGGACACTTTTGTAAGATAAACTCTCCGTTCGCCAGTCAGCTCCTGGTAACCCGTCTGCCAGCCGGCAGATCGCAGCGCGTAGTAGACAATCAAACGCGAGGCCCATTCCATTACATAGTAGGTAAATGTAAAAAGACGTAACGTCGTGACGATTCCTTCTGATGTGGCCGTACCCATTCTCTGATTGTTTGCGCGAGGCTCTGGGAACGGATCTTGAGTCTGATTTGTTCTGCGTGCTGCGATAGATTCGCTATTTGCTCAGCTCCGGCACTGATTGGCTAACTGCCTTCCGACACGTTGCTGGCCGGTGACGCCATTTTGCTGGCGCGTGCAACTGGAATTCGCCGAATAAGCGGATGTTTCACCTCTGTATCCTTAACACTTACAAAACTCGACGAAATTTAGTAGCGAAATTATCNCGCCGAATAAGCGGATGTTTCACCTCTGTATCCTTAACACTTACAAAACTCGACGAAATTTAGTAGCGAAATTATTGCATGCAACAAGCTGGACGTGAAAAAAACTGCGCTTGTCTATCGAGAGCTGCACATATCATCGGCCATTGTTTTTTAGGTTTCGCCATATCTTCGTCCACAGAGAGTTTGTTGGATATACCGATGGATTGTTGTGAATGGCCGCTATGTTATAGGCCACCATCTCCACGTCAGGCTGAGAGGTTAGACTACTCGCTGCCCACAACTGCTTACCGGATTCAATCCCTGACCGGGCCACTCCCGGATTTTCGCAAGTGGGAATCGTGCCGGACGATGCCGCTGGTTGGCGGGTTTTCTCGGGGATCTCCCGTTTCCCCCTGTCCTTGCATTCCGGCGCTGCTCCATTCTCACCTTTCACCCTCGTCGGCTCTCATGACCTCGTTGTTAAGAGCCGCCCAAATCTCTGTACTAAACTCCACGTCTTACCTATAACAACAGAGAACATAATAGATAATGTTTACAATTTTGTCAAGCTCATTCGTGTATTTTATGGTCGAGGGTCTTTTTGCAGCACTTCGATTTCGAGCAACGTATTTCTCGTCTTATGCGTCTTACTAGCGAGACTTCAAAATAAAATTGGTAATATGAATGTATGCGGTTTTAAAAGCGAGGCAGTGTAACTAAATGATTCCACGTATGTCGCACGGGCATCGTGTTGAAAGTATGAAGTTGCTCTTTGACCACATCGAAGAAACGACTACGCCGTTTCACCTCTACGTAGTTACGTACTCTGTGCTCAGGACAATCGGCGGGGGGAGGAGGTAGCAGAGAGATACCCGCCCCGGAATCGTTTATTTGGAGAGAGGAGGATCAGCCTCGGGGCGCGGACCGATCACTCTCGCGCGCGGGATACAAATAAACCGTCTGCACCCGACAACGTCGCACCTGGACCGCCAGTCGTTGCACCGAGAACAACAGCCAGGGCGCATGCGCAGTGGCGAAGACGGCGAACCGACCTAGGGAGGTTAAGCTTGATTCACGTTTACATCGATGGCATGTTCACACGTATAAGCTATCCAGGGTTATTTAAGCACTTTTTAAATCAACCTTTGAAAATTGTCACTGCCCCTTCCTGCCTATATTTTTAGGGGCGCACTGACTGGCAAGCGCATACATTAAAGTTTTTAACGACTCCGGAGGGAAAGTAGTCCCATGCATTAACGTTGAATTGAAAGTGATAGGTAAACATCTGTGTATACTGAAATTATTTCTTTCGCTTTCTGTTTTTTTTTAATGCACATAAGTGTAAGAATTAACATATTTGTAAAATATTTACTTACTTAATAACTTCATACTTTTACTTGACTGGCGCATGAATAAAGTGCTGAGGCCCATGGCAATGTTAATTTTATATGCGGCGGAAGAATACCCAACATTCATACAAGTAGATCTTAATCAGGGCTTTCAAAAGTGCTCTAGTTTTCCGCGAACAGCCTTTGATCAGATTTTTCTGCGTTACCATTTTGCCTGTTGTTGCAATCTGTTTATGACCACGCAGTTCTGTTCGTGATGTTCCAAATCAATATTCCAAAATCTACGATTGGCAACAAACTGGAACTCTGTCATGTTTCTACTGTTTTATTAATTCCACTGTGGTACGAATTTTTACTTGGTGGTTTTCAAGAGACTTTAATTTTACTGTATACTTTCAAAAATACTTTACGCAGTTTAGTGCTACCTACCGGTTCGGTTCCAAACTACGTTTTATTTAAAACGACTGTTGAAAAAAAAATTAACTTTTAATTTGACGCATTTAATTATAAATACATACATTTAACTATTCTATAGTATGTATTACATCAATAGACATTGGTTATCCGACAAATTAGTAGTATAAAATACGTGAAACCAACTGGTTTTGGGGAAATAGGCGAAGTCTGCTCTTTCTGCGAGCAGAAATTTCGGTGTGACTCGTGTGGAAAGCGAGGACGGTGCTTCGTGAAACGTGATTTCAGCGTAATGCGACAAAATTCTGAATGTTCGCTAAGTTGGGTAATGCCATTTTTAAAAATCGTATCAGTTGTGCCCCATANGTAATGCGACAAAATTCTGAATGTTCGCTAAGTTGGGTAATGCCATTTTTAAAAATCGTATCAGTTGTGCCCCATAAAATATGTTTCGTGTGCGATATTCATTATTATTTGAGGGGTCTCTTGCGTTCCAGTGGTTAGAGGGTGAAATATTTTGTACGATTTAGAAAATATTTGTCGAAACATTACCCTAAATTCTACAAAAAAAAAAGCTTGTAATGATTGATTTAAAAAAATATATATACGTATTTAAGAAACAGTATTATTTAAAATTATAAATTGAACATAATATGTAAAACATTTTTAACTGCNGTAATGCGACAAAATTCTGAATGTTCGCTAAGTTGGGTAATGCCATTTTTAAAAATCGTATCAGTTGTGCCCCATTAAATATGTTTCGTGTGCGATATTCATTATTATTTGAGGGGTCTCTTGCGTTCCAGTGGTTAGAGGGTGAAATATTTTGTACGATTTAGAAAATATTTGTCGAAACATTTCCCTAAATTCTACAAAAAAAAAGAGCTTGTAATGATTGATTTAAAAATATATATATACGTATTTAAGAAACAGTATTATTTAAAATTATAAATTGAACATAATATGTAAAACATTTTTAACTGCNATATATATACGTATTTAAGAAACAGTATTATTTAAAATTATAAATTGAACATAATATGTAAAACATTTTTAACTGCTGCGGTGTTTGTCTCAGTGCATTTCTTGTATGCTGGCAGTAGCTACCAACGTTCTGTGTAAACTTTAATTGCATGAATAATCAACGCGTTTTAGGCCAGATGTCAGATTTCAAGGCAAAACGTTCATCATATTTAATAATTGCTTGCACCACACAGGTATTTGAGGTTATAATCTTTTGAAACAGGGAGAAAAAAAATTGAGTAGACACGTACACACACGATGATGGGCTCGTTAAAATTTAGGGCTAGTAGTTTACCCATCAGTCATGGTACACCCGCTCCACAAATACCTATTTGGAAAATGTGTTGGTTTGATGCGAAAGTGCGAGAACGAAAACAGGCGCCAAATTCCTGGCAGACAGCCAACTTCCCGAAGCACGCTGGCCGCTACGTCACGGCGTCGGCCCGGCATAGGCATAGTTGCTGTCAGCAGCCTCGCCCTCCCCGCCCCGCGCGACGTAGACGCCTCCAAAGGACGCTGCAGGCGATGCGCCCCGCCACCTTCCTCCGACGGGACGGCCGCCGTCGTCCGTCGTGTCCGGCGGCCGGAGAGCATCCGCCGGTGATTTACCGCCGCACTCTGGGCCGAATATCGCTCACTTTTACAGCCGGCCAGGTCCTGGAGTGGTCCTTCTCCCCTTTCCCCCAGCTATCCTTTGGCGTATCTCTAACCGCCCGTGGAGAGTCCGGGGGAAGGGTGGCCAGAGGAAAACATATATTTCGCAGTAAACTCTTAACGTTATTTCTAAACAGAGGCACGCGCCCATAAAACCCGGCTGGAAGAAGGCAGCTCAGAGAGTCGGTTGGCTCGGGAAAAAGAGGGGTGCAGAGGGCTCGCCGTCGCGTCCTGTGTTCGGAAATGACAAATGGTCCGGGGGAGGGGTCCAGGAATGCCACCACCCTCTCCCTCCAGCACCGAGCGTGAGTGAGGTGGGGTAGTGAGGGTGGTGAGAGGTGTGCCAGGAGGGATGGGGCGTTGCGTGGCACCGGCCCAAGGACCGTAACTCACGCGATTAACGGACCGCTTCGCCGACGAAGAGTTTTCCAGTGGCCGGGCCCTCGCGCGCACGGGGGAATGACGCCTTGACGTCGGGACGCCAGCGGGCAGGCGCCGTGAACTCCCTTCTCGTTGTGCGTCTCTACGCCAGATATTTAGTTTGTCTCCGAATGAGGGGGGGGGTGGATCTGTCCCGCCTTGCCTCCTCGCTCGGTGTACCTGGTGCGGCGTCGCTCGTATGGTGAAACACAAACGATAAAGTAATACGCAGAAGTTCAAAACGCGTCGGGCGGGTTGGGAGAATCCATTGCCGCTGCATGGAGGGGTGGGGTTGTCAAATTTAGTAGTGACAGCGGCCTAAAGAGCTTGGGCGAGAGCTGCTCCGCGTGTGCATATTACCTGTCGAAGAAACGTAAGTCGAGTGAACGGTATTTAACAGCGCGGTATTAGAGAGCGATGTTATCAGTTAAGTGTGTATAGCGCCAGCAGTGTCACGTGGTTCCCCTCTGTACAGCGGCGAGCGTCTGGGAAAGCCCTCCCCTACACTGCCTCCTACGTTCCNGCAGTGTCACGTGGTTCCCCTCTGTACAGCGGCGAGCGTCTGGGAAAGCCCTCCCCTACACTGCCTCCTACGTTCCTTCCTTCCCTCAAAGCTGAGCAAAGATTATTTTCTTCTTTGGTCATTACTATACCTGCGCCTTTAAAACAATCTCCATATCGTGTTCGCTGTTTATTTGCGAAAAGAACACGCACTTTGAACGACTCGTGGNCAGTGTCACGTGGTTCCCCTCTGTACAGCGGCGAGCGTCTGGGAAAGCCCTCCCCTACACTGCCTCCTACGTTCCCTCCCTCCCTTAAAGCTGAGCGAAGATTATTTTCTTCTTTGGACATTACTATACTTGCGCCTTTAAAACAATCTCCATATCGTGTTCGCTGTTTATTTGCGAAAAGAACACGCACTTTGAACGACTCGTGGNTGCGCCTTTAAAACAATCTCCATATCGTGTTCGCTGTTTATTTGCGAAAAGAACACGCACTTTGAACGACTCGTGGCGGGGGAGCATTTGACTGGGCTTACTGGGAAAGTGCGCCCTAGGGCGAATGCTCTCCAAGTGAATGCCATTCATCCCTGATATGAAGGGCGACATGCAATGAGTACCCAAAATACAGCGACCACGGTTTGCAGGGGTAAGGAAAATTAGAATACTGAGAGAAAGCATTCTAGTAACGTGAATGACTTCGGGTCGGAGGGTGGAGGGTGATGCTTTAGTGACCACTGCGACCCGAATTTTCTTATTAATGCCCCCGATTTTACGTCACTTTGCAAGGGAAAAAGGGCCGGGTAAAATAGGAGGGGGAGGAAGATAAATGGTGTCTTAAATATTCAAATATTAAACTAACCTACACTTACGTCTTATTTCGTTTGCAGTTAACTAAGCATTTCTGAAATCAACCTTTGAAAGAAAAAATCCCTACCCGTAACTCCATGTGGGTGATCATGCTTTTGACTCGACTCAGTTCTTTTCACACCAACCACAGACGTTTTTCCTTAAGTATCATAATCCTTATTGGTCCAATGAAAAAGGAAAGTAGCTTCATACATGCTTGCCAGCCAATAACGGAAGAAACGTGTGGCACATGTGTACAGTACGTTTAAACTTAGTAAGCATGCAGTCAATTTCAAATTTCAACGAATCGTTTAAAGGTGTTGTATGTCATAAGTTAACATAAATGAAGCTTAGAGGCCACAATGTAAGAGAACGTGTGTATTATTAAATATTGCTCCAGAAACCCAATTTGTTGTGCATAAATAAATTACAAAATATTTTCAAGAAACGTCTGAATTATTTTAAGGCCACCTCGTTTTATCCTTTTAATTTATAAAACTGGATATGTTAAATGCCATTCGTTTGTACGCTTATTTGGAAGTCTTAGGTCTAAACAGAGAGGAAAGATTGTTTCAGCCAACAAAATACTTATTTGTATAGGACCAAGAAATGCATTTATTTGCCCTTAAAAAATATCTTGTTGCGTAATCNAGCCAACAAAATACTTATTTGTATAGGACCAAGAAATGCATTTATTTGCCCTTAAAAAATATCTTGTTGCGTAATTAAAACTTTTAAAAGCAACAAAATTAATTTTGTTCATATAACATAATACGCGCTTGAATTAACAAAATCTCTGTGTTGGGCCAAAATAAATTAAACTGCCAACAAAACATTTAGTTAAATCATATGTATATATTTGTTTGGACACTTATTTGATTGTCTACATTATAAAATACAGATCGAGAGTTTGTTCGTATTTTTATTTGTGACAATTAAGATAGTAACAGTGTTTCTTAGTGAATTTATAAATGCCTAATAATTTTAGAAATATCCTAATAAAGCTAGTTGAACAGGAAACTAAATAAGTGAAGCTGTAAATCTTTAAATATTTATTCAAGTAGTTCAGTATTTGGAATATATTTATTTAAATACATTCCTATTTCCTCAGTCGTCAATTCAGCTGAGGTTACTAGGTCGTAGCGCTCGGGTGAAAACGATCTCGGCTCGAACATCGGTCTGGCTTCGAAGTTTTATGTATATTAACCGAAACTGTTTATTGTTAATAGAGCCAAACAAATCTGTAGTTGCATCAACCAAATCTTTGTTTGGGGGAACCAAATAAGAACAATAAAATAATTCGGTTTCAACCATAAAATATTTCATACCCTTATATAAACAATTAATTGCACCATACAAACTTCGTTTGTTGTTCTTTCTGAAGTTTAATGGCAATGGTGTGGTGAAACTGAAATCAGATTTTGATTTGATCTCCATTGCCTACAATGATTACGAAAAAAAAAACTAACCAAAAAATTTATTGTGTTATTCGTATTTTGGTTACTTTTTTCGTAGTCATTGTAGGCAATGGAGATCCGATCAAAATTCGAATTNATTGTGTTATTCGTATTTTGGTTACTTTTTTCGTAGTCATTGTAGGCAATGGAGATCCGATCAAAATTCGAATTCGAACTTTGTTTAGTTCAACAAAACCTACGTATCAGCGTACATCGCACGTGAGCTGGAAACTGCATTATCTTACAATATCACCGTCTGCTAGCCAACACGAGGTTGGGAATGGGTTTTTCAGAGAACCCGCTTTCATTAAGCGTCTGCCTGTCCTTGGNAGCCAACAAAATACTTATTTGTATAGGACCAAGAAATGCATTTATTTGCCCTTAAAAAATATCTTGTTGCGTAATCAAAACTTTAAAAGCAACAAAATTAATTTTGTTCATATAACAAAATACGCGCTTGAATTAACAAAATCTCTGTGTTGGGCCAAAATAAATTAAACTGCCAACAAAACATTTAGTTAAATCATATGTATATATTTGTTTGGACACTTATTTGATTGTCTACATTATAAAATACAGATCGAGAGTTTGTTCGTATTTTTATTTGTGACAATTAAGATAGTAACAGTGTTTCTTAGTGAATTTATAAATGCCTAATAATTTTAGAAATATCCTAATAAAGCTAGTTGAACAGGAAACTAAATAAGTGAAGCTGTAAATCTTTAAATATTTATTCAAGTAGTTCAGTATTTGGAATATATTTATTTAAATACATTCCTATTTCCTCAGTCGTCAATTCAGCTGAGGTTACTAGGTCGTAGCGCTCGGGTGAAAACGATCTCGGCTCGAACATCGGTCTGGCTTCGAAGTTTTATGTATATTAACCGAAACTGTTTATTGTTAATAGAGTCAACCAAATCTTTAGTTGCATCAACCAACTCTTTGTTTGGGGGAACTAAATAAGAACAACAAAATAATTCGGTTTCAACGATAAAACATTTAATATCCTTATACAAACAATTAATTGCACCAGACAAACTTTGTTTGTTCTTTCTGAAGTTTAATGGCAATGGTGTGGTGAAACTGAAATCATATTTTGATTTGATGTACATTGCTACAATGATTACGAAAAAAAAAAAAACTAACCAAAAAAATTATTGTGTTATTCGTATTTTGGTTACTTTTTTCGTAGTCATTGTAGGCAATGGAGATCCGATCAAAATTCGAATTCAAACTTTGTTTAGTTCGACAAAACTTACGTATCAGCGTACATCGCACGTGAACTGAAAACTGCATTATCTTTCAATATCAGCGTCTGCTAGCCAACACGAGGTTGGGAATGGGTTTTTCAGAGAACCCGCTTTCATTAAGCGTCTGCCTGTCCTTGGCACAAGTGACGTCACTGGTTATCAGCGCACCTTTTTTTTTTTTTTTAACCCTGTTACTCAGCACCCAGGCACTCCAATCTCGCGCGGGCGGTTATTTTCGTCTCCCCTCCGACCCGGAGTTAAGAAATACTTCACGATACAAATGTCTTGGAGCCTACCTGTCGCGTTTCACCTCTGGCCTGTTTGTTTATCTCTTTTTTTGCTCTCTAGTATTTTTTTTCTCCTCCTTCCTTTCCAATTTTCTATTTCTCCCTTTAGATTTACGGTCGCCCTCCTTCCTCCTGTTCCACGCGAGTCCTCGCACATACGGGCCCGCGCGCCCGGGAAATTAGGTTCTCTTGCGTTGGCAGCCCTGGCGACGGGAGACGCGCCGCTGACAAGCGTGAAATGCCGAAAGAATCTTGGCATTCGTTCCTCAGCCTTCCCCCTTCCCCTTTGGACGTTTCTTGGTCCAGCCCAGCATCCTTCGCTACGTCGGAGACTCCTTGCGCATCTCACACAAGTGCTCCTGTTTACATGTCTCCTCTGCCTATGCAGGGTAAGGAAGGGAAGATGGGTACTCCCCGGGCCCCCCTCTCTCTGCGCTACTCCCAGGAGGTGAAACAAACGCGAGATAACTCCCCCCGTCTTTTCGCGCGCGACGCGTCATGCCTGCGGCTCCCGCGCTTTCAAACAGATTGCGCGAGGTCATTCGCTGGCGCCGGCGAGAGTCTGGAGGAGTTATCTGCGAAGGGCAGCGCCCCTCGCAAACCGCAGCGGAACCGTTACACTCGATGGACGCCTTTGCTCCGGACGTAAGTTGTTTTTTTGTAGCCTGTCACTGAGTCTCAGATGTAGGAACTGCTTTCGCGTAGGTAAGCAACGAAGGTGACTCCGCATGACAGAGTGGCAGAGAGGGTTTTCCACTCTCAACACAATATTAAGTTATGGGATTAACAACTACAGAACTAAGATAAAATAACTCTTTAACTGTTCCATTATAGCTTGTTCACGGCAAAGTGAGCACTTTTGAAACCCTAGTTACGTTTTCCTTTCAGTCATTTTTTAAATTCTTTAACCACCTTCATAAATAGATATTTCCATGTAAGTACTAACAACAGTGTGTATTTCCCACCGCACTCGGAAGTTTACGTCTAAGGCTAAAATTATATATATATACTATTATTCTAAATGACAGGGCTTTCCAAAATGCTCACTTTAACGCGAGTAGCCTACAACTGCTAAATGTTACACTGCAAAAGAGATACCGTCAGCTGGAGTAAGTCAGGAATCTAGGGTGACTTCGGATGAATTGTAGAGATTTTTGAGCTATATTTTGCTATGCCAGGAATCTACGTACATCCAGTGACGCGGAGGATATTTTTATGTCTTCGTTTCTCCTTCAACATTCCATATGTACAGCTTTAATGTGGCCTCGGACCCCGAGACAGGAGTTCATTGGTCACCCCCGGCAGGAACGTCTTGACGGATAATGCTACGTGTTTTATAGCTTGTAGATGATTGGCGAAACATACCTCTCGGTAATGAATATCAGGGCACAATAAATGTAGACAACTTACGTTCTTCTTTTGCGCATTTTAACGGCCGTTACGAAATAAAATAATACATTTTTTAACTTCTGTGATTTTTGCAACATTAATTTCCCGGGTTTTCATTGCAACATACAATTTCATTGCCTGTTGGGCTTCACTATTTTTGTAGTAACATTTCAATCAGTAAAATAACAGTAGACTGTTCGCAGCGTAGGCCTACTGAGCACTCTTGAAAGCTCAGTCTAAGATATACTTGTATGCCCGTTGTGTATTCTTCCACCATATGTAAAGTTAACATTGCCATCGGCTAAATCACTTTATTCATGCGTCGGTCAAATGAAACTGTAAGGTTAGTAGAAAAGTAAATGTTTTACAAAGTTGCTCATTCTTACAGGATTTTAGGCAAAAAAAAAAAAAACAGAAACCAAAATTAATTACTTTAGTGTTCACAGACTTTACCTAAAACTTTTAATTTAACTCTTATACATGGAACTACTTTCTCGCTGTCGTTACCAACTTC
Organism: Clitarchus hookeri; assembly: GCA_002778355.1. Lineage (NCBI taxonomy): Eukaryota > Metazoa > Arthropoda > Insecta > Phasmatodea > Phasmatidae > Clitarchus > Clitarchus hookeri. The sequence goes on from NQII01000420.1 coordinate 210,995, forward strand.
ATTGGACTCATGCCAGTCATTTTGTCCTTAAAAATATACTAGCGAACCGGCTCGACTTCGCCCGGTAACAATTTAGTTTTTACAGCGATACTTTGAAAGACAAAAATGGTTACTGTGGGTCATCCTTAAAATATAAACATATGCTATCACGGACTTTTCTATAGACCTTTCTGAGAGCTACAATTCTGTAGTACATAAATGTGATGTATCTCTTATGGTTTAGTCAGAGCAAGTAAGTGCCCTAAAAGCGGTTTTTTACGACTTGATTACAAACGGTTTGACATTTCTCTACTATCCTTACATTAAATATAAATGTGTTATACACCACAACCTTCCTCGAGAAATTATCTAAATGATGTTGAAAACCGCATCAAAATACATCAAGTGGTTTAGAAGTACTAAGCGAATACACAGATAGACGCGGATAAGCGACTTTGTTTTATAATATTTAGAGATACAGGTACGGGCAGTACATGTTTCAAAGGTTGATTTTAAAAGTACTCAATAAACCGTGATCAGCTTATGCCAGTCATTACTACTTATCGTATATGCCGTTGCTTCAAAGTGTGGAGTGTACTTTCTTGCTATTTATTTTTTGTTTTGATTACAATGCTTTAACGTTTGTGCTATCCCTTTTCCATTGTCTTGGGACAGAAGTTCGGAAATGTCCGTGGACAAAGTTGAACTCGGCGAATAAACTTCTGACATAGGACATCTGGACGCGTACCGTGTGCGGTACCGAGTCATTCGCACCAATCAGCATTCGGCTTTCAGCGTGCAGTTACAGTCAGATACTGCTTTCCTTGTAACATCTCCACGCTTCCCCGCTGGAACCCAGTATTGGCTCTGCGTATGTACAATTATTAATTTCATTATAAATTGGGCCTACATCAAAAGAGGTCAGGCGACCGCTTGAGTATATTGTGGTAATTCGTTTTGCCCTCGTCAGTAATTTACATCCATTATTGTGTCAGTTGTGATCCAACAAACAAAATATTTTATAAACCTAATTGATTGTCTAACGCTGACAGACTTAAAACTAACGGAAAAAAAAAAAATTATGATGAAAAAACAAACCGGCGAATAGCCAGAATGAAAATATGGATGATCCGGGGAATCGAAAAGAGGAATATTTCGGGTCATTAAGAAACGTATAACAATAAGAAGTAAATCTCTCAAGAAAAATCGTCAACAGGGGTGTGTACCAACGTCCGTGATGCTGATTAAATTTGATTGGTTAAAAACAACGCACGTCATAAATACGTGTAAAAATATCAAAGCAAGACAGTTGGTGCCATGACTTTGGTGGTAGATAGTAACAAAAGTTGCGCCTCGAAACAGTGTGGGTCAAAATAGGCCTAACTGCCATTTCGTAGCTCATCGAACAGTTGACGAAAATGGACGCGTTTCTTATGGCACTAAATTATTTATATTGTGTTTTACCATTTAATTCACAAGCAACATTCAATGACGAAGTTTTTCACCTTGAACTCATTGAAATTGAAGAACAAGTGCAGACGTTTTCAGGAAAAAGTATAAAAAGCATGTACCTACCAATACCAGATACCATAGTAGATTCAACCGTTAGCAATGACACCAGGGAAACTTAATATAATATATTAGAATTGCACACCATCGCAACGTTTATTAGTATTTCTCCGTTATAAATAGATATAAGCTACCGCGGAGTTTTTTATAGGTCTTTTTATTCTACACAATTCTTTACTACATGACATTGTTCCATCTTTAACGGTTTAGACAGCGTATTGCAAGAGAGCGCGCTGGCGGCAAACTTTTTTCCGACTTGATTCACTATTATCGTCACTGCTTATTCCTTATGTTACTTTACGTAACAAAATATATACTAAAACCTGGGCAGAGAACATAGCTATGAATAAAAAAAAAAA
>NQII01000420.1:213131-230846 GCA_002778355.1 Clitarchus hookeri
ATATATATGTAGAGTATAGAAGATTAAAACTAAGTAAAATTAAACTTTATTTAAAAAAACACCTAAACAATAATTTTGTAGTCCACGCGAGCGGAGTCGCGGGCACAGTTAGTGCTAAAATAAAATGCTTCCGGATTTTGTAATCTTAAGTCATGTGACAGGTGTTGTACATGTTCTTCTATAGCGTACACTTTCCGTAGTATCCTGTGTTTACTGTAAAGTCGCTCACGCTGGTTATCCTTTGACGGGGGGAGTCGAAGAGAGGTGGGCGGCATCGTGTAAACCAGGATGTTGCCTCGTTCGTGGATAAGATGTCCGTTCCTTTTTCATCATTCGCACAAGTTTACTTTGTTCTCCTGTTTTCTGCTGTGAATTCTTCAGCTCTCGTTCTATTACTCCAGTTCGCCTTAAAAATCCTTCTCCGCAACCGTATCACAGAGTAATTGAGTAACAGAGGTGCAATGGTTACACGTGAACTGCTAACTACAGCCTTAGACGCCAGAGAAACGTCCCCACCAACCAGCAATATGGCGGAACGTCATTCACCAATGAGCTCCTGGAGGTTAACTTGCTAAACGGTAGCTCGAAAATTATGGAATATTCCTTAACGTAAAACAGCCAATCAGATTCAAGACCCGTTTCCGTAGCTTCGCGCGGCCAATGAGCTATCGAATTCGTTTAAATTAAGGAAACCCCCAAATTTATTTTTTTGGTGTACGTATATATTCTGTTACCATATTTTGAAGCTGTCTAAATGCCTTTGTCCTTTTGTTTTGACTGTCTATAAACCCTTGGTATGCAAAATTTTTTCTTATTTAGAGCTAAGTTAGAAGCCTGCGAATGTTGCAATGTGAAGTCACGTGACAGGTGTTAAACATGCTCTGCCATAGCGTACACATCCTGTATCCTACATGTACTGTAAGCNGGGGGGGGGGTCGGTTGTTTATGTAACGTTCTAAGCATGTGATATTTTATTTTGGTTTACCGTTTCCCTCCATTTTAATTCCCTTGTTTCTGGATATTTACTTTACAATATCATTACGTGTTATTATAGTTGTACTCATTAAACCAGTCATTTCTTTAACAACACAACAAAAGTTCACATAGGTTACATATGTGCATATGGTATGCGTGAGTGTACATACATGCATATAACGACTTATTTTAATATTTTCAGACTCTAATTTCATGACGTAAAAATCAATTTTTAGTTTCAGGTGTTGCAAAAGAGAAAATTGATGGCGTGAGAAGTACTCACGAATTTCTTATTATAAGAACGGGCAATTTGGAACTTATGGAAAGGGTTTCAGCAGACCCATTGCACGCGAAGCAGCCAATATTATAAAATAGTTGGTGTGTCAGCAGGACAGGAAGGAATAGCACTGCCAAGGGGAAGGCGATGTCCGTATTGGCGCTAGCTTCTGACATTGCAACAACGATTCTAACTATTCTGCAGCATGCCATACGTGGACGAGTACATTCGGAATAACATTTTAAATGGTTAATTTGCCAAAGAGTAGCATTTTTTTCCATGCACACACTATGATATGTGTTTACAGGTTATTAGGAGGGGGGCGGACGCCTGCTCCGCCCCTCCCTTAAATACGCCACTGGTGGCGACGACCGCACCACCCCTTTGACGGAGGGTGTCNCCCGCACGCAACCCGGTCCGCACAACCTGCGTGCAACGGCTACCTCCAACGACGGCATTTTCTTTCATACAGCCGACTGGAAAAGTGGTCTAACAGACTCCTTGGATTCCACGGTAGAGATGATGTTTACTATTTGTTTATTAACTCCCGTGGTTTACTGCCTTGCATTTTATTTAACATCCTACTCTTAAGCCCTTGTCACACTGTCAAATTTTCCCGTCAAATTACTTCCAATAAGTTTTGTCAAATAAAGTTGGAGAGTTGTGACCTCACTGAAAAGCCATAAACTCCGCCATATTTCTCTGGAAAAGTTGGATGTCTACAGATTTCATCAAACATTTAAAGACTGGGCCGGTTCTAAAATTTATTTGATGTTTGACGGACTCAGCCAATCAGAATTGAGCACCCCAAAAATGGCCCTTTACGACGTCACGAAACTTTAAAATAACGAACAATTACTGAAAACCAAATAAGACTATGAGAATAATTACTTTATGTAGAAGCTGACTGAGCATGAATGCTAATCACTTACAGACAATAAATTTAATTGTGCAGGAAATATCTCTGATAAATAAAATTTGGAATTAAGTAAATATGTACAAATAAATCAAAACATTTATTACATTTATTCATATAATGGACTGCATGGAAACACAACAACAGTATCTCACTTTGAACATAATTTTTAAATAAAAATTCAGAATATATTCCAGTAAAAAATTTGACAGTGTGACACATTTTCAAACACATTAAAGATTATTTGATAAAATTTGTTGAATGGAAAAATTTAATTTCTTTTTCAAATTTTATTGTTAAATATATTTGAAGGCAAAAAAAATTTGATTGTGTTACAGGGGCTTTAGCCATCCGAAATATTTAGTAACCTAGAGTATATTATTTGTATCTTTTTTTAAAATATCGACTGTGCATTTTTTTATTTCCTCTGTTTAAAGTGGACCTCAGTTGTTTTACGCGCATAAGTTTAAATTCTTAGTCACGAAACAATTTAGTGATAATACCTCTTGTCCAAAATACTTTTTCCCAAAGAGTTAGCTGAAAGAAAATCCATACACACTTTTAAAATGACATAAATCCATATATACGACACCATTTACTAAACAAGAATATTAAAGGAGATATGAACTTACGGAAATTTGGTTTGGAAAACGTATTTTTGCCGAATGCCGAACGCCTACAAAGTCCGCAGCAAAAAGGTGACTTATGCTTCCCATGTAGCAGAGACACATGCGTAATGCTGGCCGTCCTCGGTCTGTGCGCATTGTTCGGCTTGAGGAAGTGATACGTCAGCACATCAACGACATGCCTTCCGCTAGTACACGCTACATGGCGCGCCAAATGGGCGTGTCCCATTCAACCGCGTGGGACGTACTGTGGGTAAATCGCCGCCGTCTCTACTGCTGGCAGAAAGTACAAGGCATTCAGCAAAAATTCAATTTTTTATTTTGAAANGGGTAAATCGCCGCCGTCTCTACTGCTGGCAGAAAGTACAAGGCATTCAGCAAAAATTCAATTTTTTATTTTGAAAATAAATTTTTACATGCTCATATCTCCTTTAATATTCTGTTTAGGTATATGGTGTCCTACATATCTACGACTTTATTTTCCATAATGAATCACTTCCCGCAGTATGGGCGTTTAATATCCAAACATCCTGTATATATAATTTCACACTATACGCAAACAAACCTGCATTTATTTTATTTCAAATATTTTCGCGCAGAAGTTATAGGATTTCACTTATTTGTAGTTTATCATCTGATTTTTAAGCCCACGCAAGAAATGTTCGCAAACTTGAAAAGTGTCACTGGGGTCAGCGTGAAACGCCGGTTTGNCTGATTTTTAAGCCCACGCAAGAAATGTTCGCAAACTTGAAAAGTGTCACTGGGGTCAGCGTGAAACGCCGGTTTGCAATGGCTGGAGCTAACCAATGACATCAGCTTTCGTCGATCGGCACGTCTTCCACTACGATACTTGGCTAGAGGAGAAACAACTTTCGCGAAGAAGAACATCAGTTTTTGCCGCACCGCGAAACTACGCAAACTCTTTTCTCTCTAGTCGCTGTTTTCCCGCGCTTTTTTTTNAACATCAGTTTTTGCCGCACCGCGAAACTACGCAAACTCTTTTCTCTCTAGTCGCTGTTTTCCCGCGCTTTTTTTTTGTTCTTGTTTTTCGACGCGCTTTTCCCGCCACGCCGGGAAACAATGGGGAAAATCAAGTGGCGAGAGTTGGCAACATCGGCCGGAATACCAACCCCCGGAGTCTTTTGTTTTTCCCCGGGGCGGATGTATACATGTATACACATAAAACACAGGCGCGCACACGCACACACATATACAGGCTCACATCTCGGCCTGTTCCTTACCGCATTTTCCTCGCATTGTTCGCGTATACGGGGTAATTTCGTTTCAGCCGCGCCGTGTTTTGTTTCTGCGAATTTCTCTCGCCCTGGAACGTCCCCCCCCCTCGCCCTGCTCTACCCTCTGCAAGGCAGCCGGTGCCGTAATTGAATGATAACCCGCCACAGACGTCCTCCGATATACAACTAGCAACGCCCTAGCGTCATCTTTCACACCACGGCGGGCACAGTTCTTAACTCCCCCCTCTGTTCTTCTCAGGCCGCTCTCTCATCTGCCGACATTCCTACATATCCGTCATACCTTTGCCGCTGTGTAACTTTGTGATGTGTTGCTTAAGTATCATTCGCGCCTCAGGCTTAGAAAAAAAATATCTTCATCAAACGACGAGGAGTTAAAAGTACGCGTGTTTTCAGCGGCATCCGAAACTATGGGTGTATTTTGTCGTCATAAAAATTCTTAATGCAGTCTTACCTCTGCTTAAAGACTTGTGGAGTGACCTTTTATGTATTTCAGACAATGCTAAACTAAATTTTAGTTTTTTTCAACATTTTGTTTTGAGACTAGCTGAGTACGTTTCGCTTAAACGTGAACCTGAGTACACTATAACAAAATTTGTGGGGTCCAAAAATTATAATTATAGATACTAACAGACAAAAACTTCTAAAACCTCCTATGCTAATATATAATATTGAAAAGGTAATCACGGCACTGTCGTTGCTTCTTTTCTTAGTGTGCTCACAAGTATAAGCTATGATTTATTAAAAAATAAAAATATATCTTCCTGTTTGTTGTTCGTTTTCTGTACATGCAATGGATCAACAGTTTTTGTTTTTGATATGATCTAANAAAGGTAATCACGGCACTGTCGTTGCTTCTTTTCTTAGTGTGCTCACAAGTATAAGCTATGATTTATTAAAAAATATAAATATATCTTCCTGTTTGTTGTTCGTTTTCTGTACATGCAATGGATCAACAGTTTTTGTTTTTGATATGATCTAANAAATATATCTTCCTGTTTGTTGTTCGTTTTCTGTACATGCAATGGATCAACAGTTTTTGTTTTTGATATGATCTAAGTGAAATATATTTTTACGTCTATATGCTAGGAGAAACAAATGGGAAGGGGTTTACAGCTAACCAATCTTAAACTTACACGCACGAACTGCATACTCAGCCACGACTTACTTGAGTTTCTAGGCCGGGACCTTTAGCTTCAAAAGCGATTTCACAAACACGGAGTCCTGATTATTTTGTAGAAAAGTTAAAATCACAGTAATTTAATTTTTTTAGACGTTAAAATGCTTAGTGTTTTTGCTATGTAGACTAACGCACATAACAATAAATTTAGTTTAGACTGTAATTATCGTTAGGAAATGAGATTTCTGTGTGAGATGCCCCACCCCTTCCTTATAATTTTCACCGACTCTTTGTATAATTTTCGCCTGACGTTATACTCAGTTTCAAGGATGAATCGCTCTACTTATTAGCCGCCTCATTACGCTTGTACTATTTTTTAAAAGTTGGACGTTAAAAATCTTATAGTTATGTTACCGAGCAAATGAGAAGATACGTAAATCAGCCGCTCATTTTTAAGTGGCGGAGTATAATAATTGTGCATCACTGACCTGCGATTAACACGGACGCAAGTCAGTGACGGAAAGCGCTAAAGGTGTGAGTGAATTGGTGTAGTGGGGTGGTGGAGGGTAAGGAAGGAAAAAAAAAGGGGAGTATTGTCGATACCCACCGAGCCATTAACGACTTCACCTGATTACCAACTGGCGTTCTCGCGGGCTGCCAATATTCCGCTTGGTATTTCCTTCCCCATTTTAATTTCTCCGCCTTCAAAATCGAGTTACGTTCTGCCTTCCCCCACGTCGCACCCCCCCACCCCTGGTCTGCCTGCCGTCTTGTATAGGTTTCTTTCCCCCGCAGCTTAAATACCTCGCCTCACCCCTCCACGTCTCGGCGACGAGACGACTCGGGCGTCCCAGTAAAATAAGAGACGTTGTGACGGTAGCTAGCATTCCGCCCACGTAAAACGCGACAAGAGGGTGGGTTCGGTTGGCATCGCCATTCAGGGCTGAGGAGCGCAGGAGAGAAAAAGAGGGGAAAAAGGAAGTCGGAATATAAGAGAGGCTCCCGATGCTCGGAATTCGTAATTAATTACATTTTCCGGTTCCTTTTTATCGCTAATGAGTAGTGCAATGGTGAAAACCTGACTACATTTGCATGTGGCGCCGCCGAGTTGGGGCAGTTTTTTACGTTCCTCCTTCCCGGCATCCTTTAGCATCTGCCTGCTCTCTACACTTCGGGCTTATCTACTTCCTTTACATATTTTTTTTTCGCCGCAGCGACTCCCTTCTCCATTATTCGTGGAAGTAAACATTTCCCTGTTTCCCGCCACTGCTTATACGTGCGAAGAAATGCTGCGCGGAATAATGCAAAAGTGCAACTCAAATAAAACCAAACAATATATGCGATAGATACTACTGGATACTGACCTTCTGTAATTTTCCAGCGAAAAAGCTGATATTTCATCACCGTTCACGGTTTGTTTGAACATTTCTTGTTTGAACATTTCTGAGCGTGACTTTCATATCTTTTCTTTCAAGTTTTATCAGCCACCTTAAATAATCAGCCACAATCGAAAAATAAGGGGTATCAAACAAAACATATATGCATTATATGTTTTATGAAAATTAAGTTGACACTTGTCAAACATTCCTACAGTGAAAAAAAAAAAAGTTTTGTAATCGCATATTATTACCAATTTTTTTTTAGGTCTGTAGTTGTAGTGACTAGAAATTTTTTTTATGTAGTCAATTTATGAGTACATGTAGCTTTCCATAAACATTAGGGGAAACACCTTTAGAAAACTGCCAATATTTCCGTAGGCACAAACGTCTATCTGCAACAATTTTTAGGATTCACCAGCGGCAACAGATTTTAAGGGGAAAAATAATATAGTTCAAACGCTGGGCCAGTAAACAAGAATACCGCTGTAAGTACCATTGTGATAGTTTTATAAAATATGTATGTACGCTTACCAGTCAAATGTGGTATTGGAGTAATGATTACGTAAAAAAAAAAAGCAGAATGGTTTGTGCCGAATGAACCTCCACCGAGAAACATCGGTTTTTAAGTAGAGTCGCAGTGGAAGAAGCTACACGGCCCTATTGTGAATTTAAAAGAACGTCTGCTATAAAGGCAGAGGTGTTTGATGGACCTGAGATCTTAACTCTTAACGGTGATGTAGCAGAATTCCTGTGATAACGAAGAGTGTTCTAATATTTTCTACTTTGTCATAGAACATATAATTACTCATATATTATGAGAATACTTGTTTAGGCGTAAATTGGACAAGTATTTAAATACACTATCACACACAATAAGTTGGTGGTATGACTGGTGCCCTTAGTGTAGGCAGCCACGCACCTTGGTGGGGGTCAAGAATTTATTGAATGTACTACGTATTAAAATACAGAAACCGAGTGAGTGAGTGAAGAGATTTGTGCGGCTCTTAACATCGAGGTCTTAAGAGCTGATGAGGGTGAAGCAACGCCGGAATGGAAGGGTGGGGGAAAGCGGGAGATCGCCGAGAAAACTCGCCGTAAGCGGCATCTTCCGACACGATTCCCACATGCGAACATCCAAGAGCGACCCCGCCGGGAATAATTACTGCACCACCGCTGCCTCGACAGAAACAGAGCATTCTCTCGTACAATGCAAGAAAAATTAACTTAGGCATACTATATGAAAATAAGTAATATCGTACACTGCGGGGGAAAAAATTAACTCACTTACTTTACTTCGTTGCAGCTTGTATACGGCTAGTCCACGCGTTGTTACGAGCAGTAATTATTTTTCCAATGCATGATTTCAAATGTTCTCAGTTAAGGGTGCCGCCTGCCTGTATAGTTTTTTTCTTGTTTTGGCTGAGAAGCGCGAGACCTATAAGGGTTACATTGCCACGCGCTACAAGAGCGCCATCGTCGCTACGCGCAGGGCTCTGAACTGGCGTGCAGTGTTCTCGTAGTACTGCGTGTACCTGTGGGACTTTCAGCGGTGGCTCTATAATTTTATTGGTTAAATGTGTGTAGCAAAGTTCATTACAGGCTGCTATCGTAGTTTGACTCGTGTCCGGCTCGTATGCTTTAAGAGCCCGCGACACCCGCTATACTGAGTTTTTTTTCCCCCTAATTCAAATTTAAGAGGATTTATTGAAAAATGCTATAGTAGAAGCTAAGCTAATTGTCTTACCCATCATTGCATTCATAACATATGAAATACTGACGCACATTTATGCAACAATGAACTTAATACAAAATTGTATACATTAATTCATTTTCACCTTTNACGCACATTTATGCAACAATGAACTTAATACAAAATTGTATACATTAATTCATTTTCACCTTTTAATGACAACCAACGAACTAATACAAAATTTTATATATTAGTTTATTCTCACCTTTTAATGACAACCAGGGAACAGCTATTAACAATCAAGTACGAGAATTTGCACAGAACTATGAAATATAATNTCACCTTTTAATGACAACCAGGGAACAGCTATTAACAATCAAGTACGAGAATTTGCACAGAACTATGAAATATAATGTTTCTACGGTATAATTAAACATTTTCAGTAACGACCCTTACTCTTATGTTGTGACACTAAAACGAATAATTTCTGTATAAAGGGTGATACAGCCTCTTAAGATACGTCAGTCTGGAAAGGCNATGTTGTGACACTAAAACGAATAATTTCTGTATAAAGGGTGATACAGCCTCTTAAGATACGTCAGTCTGGAAAGGCCGTTTTTAACTGTGCTGCAAGGCACCAAAGTCGTGGTAACTTTAAAGTAACAATACATCCTCGTCTGGGGTGCGATGTATTTTCGTAGGTAAACATGCTGGGGGCACGTATAATAGTTTCGTAAAAAAAAAAAACAGGATTTAAAACACGCCACAGCTCAGTTCAAGCGCCAGGCTGACGGAGCCCTTAACCGTGAACAGCTTTCTCCAGTTGTTGTCCACAAACACAGAGGTTGTGCTGGCGTCGCGACGCTTGTCTCCGCGCCGCTGAGTTTCGCGCGGTCACGCCAGCGACGCGGACGGCGGCCGAGAGCCGTGGCCGGTGGCGCCCCGAGCCTGGACAGCGTCCAAGCCCGCGCCTGAGAACGTCGCCCCGCCGGGGGTCACTGCCCTGCGCTGCCTTCTCCTCGTATAGGGGGCCGCGGTGGTGTAGCGGCCAGAGCGCTCGCCTCTCACCGGGTTCCGTTCCCGCCGGAGTCGCTGGTCGGCTTGCGCGTATCTCAACATATAAATGTCCTGGTGATGCGACTTTTTGCCAGGAAATATATAAAAAAAACAATCACCTAAGCCCGTTCAGTTTTGTTTTTATCGCGAAAATGGGTAAAAATTTCATTTTAAGAGCTATCCTGCGTAGTTTTCCTTTATAGGTAGGAGAAAAATAAAACGATGCAGTCGTAGTTTAATCAATGGGCTTTCATCCCACAGTTACAGATCTCATTTGCACAGAAAAGTGTAACAGTGGAAGCACTGCACGCAGATTCATCGCCTTGCGCGGAGGAGCTAATGCATATTTTATATGCATATATGCATATTATATAGTAATATAAATATATATGCATATTATATGCTAATATAAAAAATATGCCTTAAGCATATTATACATTAATATAAATATAATTTAGTGCATAGGCGACGGTATCTGCGGGTGTTATATTTTCCCCAGGGCCTTTGCTGGTGCGAACAGAGTATAAGGGTTTTCTCAGGGTGCTCCCACGGTTTTTTTTGTATATTTTAATACATCCATATTTCTCTGAACTAAACGGGTTTTAAATATTCCTATGTACCACCGCTCATCCATTCTGAGTGATGAGCTGACTGATTCTCGGGCGACAAATTCCTAGAACCTCGATATCTTTCACTGGAAAACTGGTGGGTTGAACTGCATTTCCGACAGCTGACTCGATAAAATAAAAATTGTTTCACACGTCGGTTACTCTTCGTCAGTGATCTGTGTTGATTAACAATGGTACTAAGCTATTTTGATTAAGCACAGAAATATCGCGGTGGGCGGCCGACCCACCCACATCAGTACATTTTTTTTTTTTTCAGTGGACACTGTGTTTTGAGTTGAGAGAGAGAGCTTAGCTACTGAAATGTTTGAGGATGTTGAGGTCGGCGAAGGTCAAGTGTCCCGAGAAAATCTGCCGGACATCGCCAAGTTCATCACAGGCGATACTGTTGGCAATGGCATCAATCACGTTTCCCACATGCGCGAAAATACAGGCGCGTCCCCTGCTGGCAACCGAACCTAGCTCGCCTTGATGGGAGGCGTGCCCTCTGGTAGCTGTGCAACTGCTGTCGAGAGGGCGGTGTGAAATATTGAGCGTGTCCGGTCCTGTGTCGGTGCCAAATAATCATTATAGAAAGAGTGCCTTATCTCCAACGCCACGTTTCGTGGTTCTCTGGGATGGTGATTATCGTAGTGTTCACAGAACAGTTTGTTGATATTTATGCACCGGGAATAGGGCTTGCGTTTATTGCTGCCGTAATTTTAATGGAATAAAGAATTACTTCAGCTCTGGTGAAGGACTGAGGTGCGATGTTGAGAACTTTAACTTGCATAAGCATGGGCTCGTTTTCACCCTAAGGCGCAAGGCATTATTAATAAACATGAAGATGTGCCTGAACGTAATCGCCATTGTTCAGAACCGATTTGATGCATAATTACAATCATATATTCATGATCTGATCGTGATCTCTGTTATACTCGACAGTAAGGTTTTCATATTAGGTTTTTTTCCGTAAATATTCAAAGTGATGTTTTTCCATCGTGCTTGATATCGACGGCAGTAGTATTTAAACGATTATTTCCCGAGTCGATACATATCAAGGTTCATGGAAGGCAATTTTTGCATGACATCCCCTCCCCCTTACAATATCACTGCTGATCATAATCGAAGCGACGCTGCTCGCTGTGTGTTGTGAGGTGAGAATATTACGTAAATAAAACATGTTATAGTGAGTCATATCTGTGTGATTTTTCTTAAGTTTCTTCAGCGTATATGAGATTGCATTCCGGCTCGAAGAGTCGAGAAAAAGGGAAGGGCCATGTACATGATAATGAAGACAGTGTTGACGGTGAAAACAGTGGCGAATTATTTTGACGTCCTCACACATCTCCTGTCTTGCTTTGCTGAAAAAAGTGTCGTGAATAATGCAGAAGACGACAAGAACACCGACTACATATTTCCCGAAGACCCCAATTAACTTGTTGATAGACTCAGATATTTGATTGCCTTGCACAGTAAAGATATATCTTTAATCATCGGTGAACTTAAGGAAAGGGGTTACATCGAATGAAACCATTGTGTACTATCCATCAACTGCAAACATCAGGGAAATGCAAAGATTGAATGCATGGAAAAACAGGATAATGCATTTGTGTGTTCTTAGTTGTGCACTTTTAATTTATTGAACCTTAACCTACTGCTTTTCTGGAAAACTTTTTATTTCAGTGGTGTATAATATCGAATGCAAGGGTCTGTTTTAAAGAAAATTGAACGAGAAAGAGCGTTACGGGTAATATGATTCAATCTGAAGTATTATGTCTTTTTCGGGCTGTTGAAGTCGGCTGAGTTTTGTTTGACAAACAAACGAACTGAGGAAGGAGTGTTTTTGAGGAATGAAAGGGCGAAAATCTTAGAGTGACCCTGCCGGAAATTGAACTTGTCTCGTGTTGGGGAGACGAGGCCGAGTGAAGAATGGCTGGTGTTGAGGTGGACCTCCTGATGCTGCACGCGTACTCGTGATGGGAAACGGGAGCTCGAGCCACTGCAGTCCTCTAATGTGACACAGTGGAAGAGGTCATCGTTGCAAAATGGGCCTGGGGTGCCGTTTTCGATGGGAAGCCTGAACTGATGTGCCCAAATGTTCATAATTTCGCAGATTGCAGTAGGCCTCCTAACCTGAGTAATCTCTCCTGCAGCTTGATACTTGTTTCAATTATGCTTGGATAATAAACCTATGTGCGTAAAAATTAGTATTTTTAATTTTTTTTTGTGAATCTTTTTCTTATATAATTGCATTATACGAGATTTTCTATCTTCATAGCATCACGAGGGGCTGATAGAGCGCAAGTATGCTAGCAGGCATCAGAACTTTTTCTGAGCATGATGGAGGTGCATGAAGGTTGTCGCAAAAATGAACACCGATAATGGGTGATTTAGCTCTCGTTTCTGGACTTTCGAAAATTTATCGTTCGTTTGTCTATGTGATACACTGGCATATCTGGTCTGAAACATTGCCAACATGCGTATGTATCTCTACAGGTTCATAAAGAACTGTGGACTATTTTAGAATCGGTATTTAGCTCTAATATTATGACGCGTACTCTGTAATTTAAAAAAAAATTGTATTAGGGGACTGAATTACTTTTTTTTTTTTTCAATGGTCAGGTTTTTGGTGTTTTAACATAGACGTTTCCTCTGAAGGGTCAAGATTAATACATCTTAAAAAAACTTGGATTTTTTTTCACCTCGGAATATTGCTTCGATCCGGAAACATAAATATGTAGCACTATTCGGTGCATGAAGTGTATTATCTTAAGTTTTATAGTGGGCAATTTGTTTTCCTAAATGGGTGGCCTGTTTTCTATTACCTTAATTTGGATCCATGCGCGCGCGCGCGTATATATATACATATATATAAATATATATACTGTATGTATATAAATCAAGCGTGACGTGTATGTATGTATGCATGTTATACATGATAGTAGTTTACTAATTTACTATCATATAATATTATAATTGTCTTTTCCTAAATCATTTATTAGTGTATCGCTGTAAAAACTAAAAACTAAATTGTACCCGATCGAAGCCGGGCCGGGTCGCTAGTTTTTTTAATCATTTTAAAATATTTTTTTTAAATTTTAATATAATTTTTTTTAAATTTTAATATAATTTTTTTTATAAATTTTTTGAATGTTTTGAATTTTTTTGGATTTTTGGAATCAAAGTTAAAGGTCAAGGTCACATGGATCCAAGCTGGCTGCTGGTCGACCGGAATGACAGAGCACGAACAGCTCCGACGCTCCGGTCCCAGGTGCTGGTGTGCTAATGTCACCATAATCCCTCTACTTTCTAGACACATCTGTGTGTCCATAAATCAGGAATAAATGCTTGTGAGTACATTATAGTTTCTGTGTTATCACAATTTCGTATTTTGGTAGTATTTCACACTTAATTTTATACAACCATGTGCTATTAGATCATCTTTAACATACTATGTATTAAAATTTTATTGTTTACAATTTGCTAAGTACATATGTTGCTTGGTCATATTCACACAAAAATTAAAACAAAGCAGAAATTTTGTTTCTAGCCATAGGTCAACAATGCAATTATCAACAGGAATATTACCTTAAATTAACTTGATAGGGCAGCACAAGCAGACACTATTTTCTCGGGACCAGATTTCGACGCCAAAAGCCTTGTGATACAGGGCTTCGAGATCGAACGTCGTGAAGTGGATATCGATTGAGTGAAGCGGTTTGAGCGGCTCTTAACAGCGAGGCCTTGAGATCCGATGAGGATGATTGAGGTGAGCATGGAGCAGCGCCATGAAAGAGAAAGGGAAACGGGAGATCCCCGAGAAAACCCGCCGACCAGCGNATTGAGGTGAGCATGGAGCAGCGCCATGAAAGAGAAAGGGAAACGGGAGATCCCCGAGAAAACCCGCCGACCAGCGGCATCGTCCAGCACGATTCCCACCCTGCGGAAATACGGGAGAGGCCCGGCCGGGGATTGAACCCGGCTCGCCTTGGTGGGAGGCGAGCAGGCTAACCGCTCAGTCACCGCGGGTCCCAAGTGGATATCGGTATATCGAACAGCTATACTTACGGAACGACCCGTCCACCCAGAGTCCATTCCCTTTTAGACTCGGCGTGGTGTCAATGGTTTGTCTCGTCCCTCTTTTTCTTCCATGTCAACGCTCTTCTTAATCAATTTAAGTTGCTGATGTTTCCCGTTGTCCTTTTTATTCCCGTTTCTTTCCCTCTTTCTCCTTTTATTTTTCCCCGAGAAGTCGTCGCTCTTCTCGCGCGCTTTCTTAGCCCGATGCCCACAAACAGTCTTTTCACCTCTCCTCGTACATTTATGTGGTCACCCTTTCCNTCGCGCGCTTTCTTAGCCCGATGCCCACAAACAGTCTTTTCACCTCTCCTCGTACATTTATGTGGTCACCCTTTCCTATCACTTACCTCCTCGCTGTCTTGAGCTCTCGCGCACGCACGCACATACAAGCACTTCATGGCCGTGTGTTTTTTCCCTCATTATTATCGTACATGTTGGTCGCCTACTTGTGTGAGTATCCCTTAAGTACCTAACTGCGTATTGGTAAAAACGATGATGGTGGAATGGAAGGAACAAATGACTTGACGTAATAACAAGTACGTACCGTTCATTTACGTTTAAGAAACTGAAAAAAAACGTCTGCATTGTCGTGAAGCAAATTAAAATTATTTGATTGCACGTGGTGCTAACATACACTTATGAAATTGCTAATTTAACGACGACTGCTGTAAGTCACATTGACCATATTTAAATGTAACTGTAAATTCAGTACAAATGAGAGGTACAAAACTCTGCTGGATGAGGGTTGTGGAGGTGGGGGGGGATACATTTTGCTAGCGTCGCTGAACTGACAGTTGTAAATTACCCGATAACTGACTAAGAGGTAAATTATTGTTATTGTGGCGCGTGGCAGTCGTGATGGTTTTGGTCTGGTGTCTGTGGCTGGTCGACTGTCAGAACATTGGGTTACCCAAACAGGAAGTCCAATGTGGAGAAATTCTAATGTATGGTATATGCTGTTCGCAGTTAATTCAGCAGATTTTTAAGCCCTGCGTAAGATCTAGTTTCCGCCTCATTGTGTATCCTTCCGCCATAAGTAATATTTACATTGCCACGGACCTAACGACTCTGTTCGTACGTCAGTCAAGTGAAAACGTGAAACTGCTAGGATCTAAATGAGTTTTTAAAGTGCCAGTTGTCTGTACTTTCCGCTTCCTTTGACGCTGACTAAGCAGAACGTGGCTACATGAAATTGAAATATTACCAAGACAATTAAAAAGTAATCAACGATTATAGAACGTCTTATAATTTACACTAACCTTGTACTCATAGCTTGCGTAAGAAGATGCCGCTTAAGGGCACCCTAAGTTGGCCATACTAGAACTGTAATTAAACAAAAATACACGAGTGGTAATATTTTCAAGAATATTGAAAGTATGAGACATTGAAAATTTTGACTTTGTTTATTTTTATCACACTTAACAGTTTCCGAGTTTTACAGAAATTGCAGCCACTTAAAATTTGCTGTCCTGGGTCTGAACACACCACTGCTTCGCCCAGGGGCGCAGCGGCTAAGAGAGATCCCCCCCCCCCAANACAAGGTGAACCGGGTTCTATTCCCGGCAGGGTCGCTCCCGGATTGTCGCGCGTAGGAATCGTGCCGAACGATGCCGATCGTTGGCGGGTTTTCTCGGGGATCTCCCATTTCCCCCGCCCTTGCACCACGGCTCTGCTCCATACTCACCTCGCTTCACCCTCATCGGCTCTCAAGACCTCGTTACGAGCCGTCCAAACCTCTCCACTCCACTGCTTCACGCATACGGACGTTGAAGATTGAGTTAAATCTTTTAACTGAACTTTTTTGTTGTCAGCTGGTGCCGCGGTGGTGTAGTAGTCAGACTACTTCCCTCTTGGCAAGGCAAACTGGGTTCGATTCTCGGCGACGGGGTCACCTGGATTTTCTTGTGTGGAAATGCGGCGGACGTCGTCTTTGGCCGGCGTGTTTTTCTTCGGACACCCTTGCTTCTCTCACCTTTGCATTCCGTCGCTGCTCCATCTTCGCCTCTTTTCAACATGACCGGCGCTCAAGACTCAGCTCATTTTCTGTGAGCTAGTTTCCCAGATTTCGTCTATCTAGAAGTCATAGTCCGTCGCGTGAAAAATTGACTCATTAGTCTTTTGTTACCTGACTCTGTGTGGTCTATGTACGCATACCTGTGACGTTATTTCCCTGGTTTTAATGGACCAGTGAGACTTACGACGCTGTAAAACTGCACGTTTACGATTTGTCTGCAGTCAAGACTCGTGGAAAAACTATCATCCAAGCAGAATAGAAACAAGACGCTATACAATGCTTTTCGCCAGAGGAGTCAGGTGCTGTAGTATTTTCCAAAAACATACAGGCACCTTTTTTTTTGTAAGCTTTACAATGCTTCTGAAAGCACCCTATTTTTTACTGCGCACGTGCGGCGCGGTATGGTCATTTACAAATACTACTCGACCAAGCCAAGAGTGCATCCGGATAATATGTGAACCACACAAGGTCACGCCATTCTTTCTCTTGCCTCTTCTCTTACTTACCTCGTTCTTCTCCAGGATAAGATAAAGCGCTCGTCTGCAGGTGTCATGTGTCGCAGTGGCACAGTGTTGACCAATTCGCGTTGCCGTGTTGATGCTTGTGCGTGGACTGGTGTCTGTAGAAGTTGCTTAGATTCATGTCGGCAGGTGGATAGGCGTCGACTGCGGAGATTATTTATATTTTAAGCACCTCCCGAAACTATTTTCGTGGTGCTCAGCACCTCGCAATATTTNCCCCGAAACTATTTTCGTGGTGCTCAGCACCTCGCAATATTTCAGCCCTGTAAAACCCTTAATATTACGTCGTTAGTTCTATGTAGGGCACCAAATTGCGCTGCGAGCATTGTTTTCTAGCGTAGTAACAGGCAAGTACTGCCGTCCACCTTAATTTCGGCCTTGAGTCACACCACTTTTAAATATGGCGATTTGAAAAATGTCACATTTTTACACACCCCCCCCCCTAACCCAAGAACCTTCACTCCTTAAACATTTTTTTCTTGAGCATCCTCAATACNCTGTAGAAGTTGCTTAGATTCATGTCGGCAGGTGGATAGGCGTCGACTGCGGAGATTATTTATATTTTAAGCACCTCCCGAAACTATTTTCGTGGTGCTCAGCACCTCGCAATATTTCAGCCCTGTAAAACCCTTAATATTACGTCGTTAGTTCTATGTAGGGCACCAAATTGCGCTGCGAGCATTGTTTTCTAGCGTAGTAACAGGCAAGTACTGCCGTCCACCTTAATTTTGGCCTTGAGTCACACCACTTTTAAATATGGCGATTTGAAAAATGTCACATTTTTACACACCCCCCCCCCTAACCCAAGAACCTTCACTCCTTAAACATTTATACGCACTTGCGCAGACAGCTAACGGCATTGACTTTCCCGTACTCGCAGTTGTTCTTCCCCTCTCGATAGCTGCACTAGCGCTCGAGTTTCCCTTCTCTGTGGTTGCACACTTGACTTGGTCGGGTAGTACCTACCTTCCTTCACAGTGGCCTGCTTCCCGGACGGCTGCAGTGTCCCCCACGTGACGACATAGTTCCGTCTGCGGCGGAAGTGTCAGCCCCGGCGAACTTCCTTGCCTTCTGTCTTGTTAAGTTTCTCGCTATTGGTTTGCTCCGGGCTACAATAATTATAGCTACCAGCCGGCCGATCCCCTTTGCCTCCTGCGGTCGACCTGCAAACTTCGCTGTTCTGACGTACCCAGCCCCCCC
>NQII01000420.1:249753-268475 GCA_002778355.1 Clitarchus hookeri
CGGGCCGGCGCGACCAAGAAAGTGTCGGCGGGCGCGGCGTATCAGATTCTTGGCAGGATCGTGAAAGGAGCCCCCGTTCCGCCTAGTTGGGGGCAAACCAGCGATGGAGTTGGTTAATAGAGCGCGCCGCGCGACACGTCTTCCCCCGCGCGCTATTCGTGGACCCCGCAGCCGCACATTATTTATAAACGCGCCAGTAAGTAGATGGGGCACAACGTTGAGCTGAGGAGAGGGCTGGGATTGTGTCGGTGGCAAGAAATGCGCTCGCTCTCTTCAAAAATACGGCCGCTTGATGGTCGGACTAAAAATAATAAAGTGGTTAGTTGTAAACTGCCGGCGATTCTTCGCCAGCGGCCAAGGTCGCTGACGTCATCTTCGGCAAGGCGATGTTCTAGGTGCGATTCCCGAGCAAGCCGTACGGTTTGGGGTACGTGCATTTTTTTAAAGACGTAAACTACAGTTATGTTTGTATGGATGCCTCTTCCAGGTTAGTCCAGATGATGACGTAATTACCAGCAAAAATGAACTAAGCCCCTTCTTATATGAATGCTAGTATAATTACAAGACCGTAGAAAAATCAACAAAAAGCAAAAAGAGTGGAATGGCCAAAATAAAAGCATTTTTATACCTTCCGCTTTTCGTGATTATGTGTGTACAAACTTTTTTTTAAACTTCTTTAAGCTGGCACCCTTTAGTTAATATTGTAAATACAGTTTAATTTTTGTGGTTGTACCCTACGTAATTTAATGCGTCCTTAGGTGTTACATGTTTTTGTAGCTTTCAGGAATCGTGTACCTGTCTTAAAAACTACCTGGCGAAAGCTGGTGATAGTGACTCCGTTTTTCTGTGATTTGGTTGTATTACATCATGTTTTGATTTAAATTATTGACGTTTATTAGAATTAAGCTAATGTGATATATTTCATACATATGTGGTTTGTTATATAGCATTGTACTCCACGTTCAACAACTTCAGCGTTTCCATAAAAACTAGCTAATGATAATCCTTCATATTTTAAATTTTATAACTCTGTTTTCTTTAGTTATTTTTATAACTGTTGGATTTTTCCATGTAGCTTTTTCTGTAGACTTGGAGTTGACAGGGTAGTTGACCCGAGAAAAAAAAACAAAATGCTTTTGGCACAGGTATAGTCTGTTATGCTCGGCTGTCTTGAGCACCATCTTCTTTCACCATACGGTGTATCTTGGCACTATTTTGACACCAAACGAGAGCCAACGAGTTGCGAAACTTTAATGAACTGTCGCCGCTAACAACACACTGTACCAGGTGATTGCGTACGTTCCGTTTGAATCTGAAATCACGCTGGCCGTACTGGCACTCCTACAAAGATCAGTGTTCATCAGTCAGGTGCAGTAAATTAGATTTAAATATGCCAACAGACAGATCTACGCTTACAAGCAAACAATATATAGTCACTTCTTCCCGTCTCAAACTTAATTAAGAAGCACGATTGTTGCTTTCGTAACTTACTCCATTCTGTAGCAATTAAATATTCAAGCTTTCTTGAATATGTTTTAATCGACGGAGATCGAGTCACTTTCACATCGAAAATGACATATTTTGGTGACTAACTGAATGAGAAAATATAAATTATGAATCAATCCCTTTTGCCTTGCACACAGTTGTCCTGAATCATTAAGTAGTCTGTACCTTTTCGGAGTTCGGTTGTTTCTTTATAAAATAAAATTTATATATGTACATTATCGGAAGTGCGAAATTGTTTCACCGTTCCTTTTGCTGTCGTCGATATTGAGGTCGTCAATACCATCAGTTCATGGCGTGTGTGTGTTTTTCTGAGCATCTAATTATGTAATACGAATTTTGGTTCACTGTCATGCTCCCTGAAATGTGCTTTGTATGATAGTCACAAATGGAAAGGTACATTAGGAAATGTTTCTTTAAATATTTCTGTAGAGATTGCAGAAAAGGCGGAACAGCATATGTTAAGAATTCATTGCTCATGTTTGAGCAATGAATAGCATATGTTAAGAATTTATTGCACATGTTACATATGTTAAGAATTCATTGCTCTGTTTGAGGAAGAAAGAAAACTTTGATTCGTTGTCTCAGACAAACGCGGAACCTTAAGGGGAAAAACGTCTTGTGTTACAATAATTTCTCAAAAAAAAGTTAAAATCACTAATTGTCACATCGCCTCTTCGACAGGTAGTGAAACAAGATGTTTTTGTTTTCCGTAACAAATTCCCCTCCAACAAATGCAGCAAAAAATGTAATTAAGCCCTGTCGCTAAAAATCAGTTAAATCTAGTATAGGCTACATCATTTTTTTTTCATGGCATTCAACCCACTTATTCTGTTGAAACACAGCCGTCACTCTAATGACATCCATGCTACGGAAAGGCTACATGTATCGACTGCGCATGCGCAGAGAGAAAGCAATCCCAACGGCACCGAGGTATCTGCCCGGCCCAGATTTCTCTGCATTTTGCGTCGGTCACGCGACCACTTTACTTATGTGTTTATTAATATTAAATGCCACTATGGTGCAGCACAGGTGCAAATTTTACTTGGTGGAAATGGAGCAGTGTCGGAATGCAATGGTGGGGGAAACTGGAGATCCCCGAGAAAAACCGCCGACCAGTTGCATCCTCCGGCACGATCCCCCCGTGCAAAAATCCGGGAGCGACCCAGCCG
The DNA here is from genome assembly GCA_002778355.1 of Clitarchus hookeri. NCBI lineage: Eukaryota > Metazoa > Arthropoda > Insecta > Phasmatodea > Phasmatidae > Clitarchus > Clitarchus hookeri. The sequence goes on from NQII01000420.1 coordinate 252,429, forward strand.
GGAATCGAATCCAGGTTGTCTTGGCAGGAGGCTAGCGCCCTTGCCACTGCACCACCGCGACCCCAGGTAAGGAGGTTATGGGACTCTCCCAATAATTCTGTGTGTGAAACTCAAACTCTAAACGTAATTTATAAATGAATTGATTTGTTTCACGGTTTAAAATCTTACTATTATAATTAATTTATGTCATAAATTTGTGGGTACGCCAAAAGGTTTCTAATTTTATTATTTAAACCGCATTCTCTCACAATCCTTTTCTGTAGCACGTACCTGGTTACGCCACTGGTTCAGGGTATTATGGATTTGATCCTATCTGATGGTTCTAAGGAACGATTTTCCTTAACAAGTAGGCATTACCCGTAAAATGTCATTCCCAAAAAATTCTTCAGTTCAGTGGTATTTTCGTACGCTCCTAACTACGTGTGAAAATTATTTTCAACTATTTTAGTTTCACACAGGGAAGAAATACAATTTAAACAAGATCTGCTAAAAGGCATGTTCTTAATTCATTTTAAGACGTGTTTAGAAAATTTTATTTACAAAAATTCTGGAACAAACACAAATAAAAATATTTGCAAAAAAATTAATGTCTTCTACAATTTTAAGGAAAGTGAACAACGTTCTCTGTTTATTACATAAACATCATGAAGTATGTAGGCCTACGTTTTTAACTTTTGTAAGACATGTATTTACAAAAAAAAAAAAAGTAAAAACTTAAAAACCTTCAATATTTTGAATGACATTAAATATGATGTATTGAACGGTGTATGGTAAAACTGTGAAATATTATTTTTTTTATACGTTGCTTTCAAGACGCCCGAAGAGGAATGTGGAGCTTTCAAATTCCGCCCTTCAATGGAAATGTCTAAAAACTTTTACTGCGCCGTTTGACTACAAAAAGGGATTTATGAATATTACGCGTACCTTTAATCAGTTTCTTGTTTATTCTCTTTAGTTTCTGTTTTCGAGAATGTAAACTGATAAAACTTCAATGTTTTAACAGCGCTTGAGTAGTAGGGTTGCCAGATGTACCGTTTTACACGGAGCAATTCTGTTTTTGTCACTTTTCTTCCGTGTACTGTTCTCGTCTGTTACAGTACGCTGAATGTTCCGATTTTTAAAGTTGACTGCATAACACAACAAAATATAAAGGTTTAAAAGGTACTTGCGGCCAAACAAATGGTCACTACATCATGTTCAATCAAGTATTTATAAAAAGTGTGTATATTATTTCTGTTCTACTCAATATATGTATTAGTTTCTTCGTTTGGTTCATTTATATTAATGTGTGTGAGTTTTGAGTATGTATTGCATTTAGGGTGTGTCGAAAATGCAATGTCTCCAACACTTGTACTGTGCGGTGCGGGAGGTTCTGGGTTTGAATCCCAGGAAAGTCATGAGTTTTAAAGTTAGGTCATATGTTCGTTTGTATGCCATTCCCTGATAAGCCTTCAGGAATAACACCGGGGGACGTTACTAAGCCCTTTCCTATACTCCAACAAAATACTTCGTCATAGGAAGATCATCTGCTTTATTGGTTGCTGGTTTGCACAGTGAGCTTGCATTTCGTTGCCTGATTATTACTGAGCCAGGGTTATTCAGCATTTTTTTTTTAATTAACAGAAAATAAATGTTTCTGAGTTCAAGTTTGTTTCGAAATGGTTCCGTGAATTTTTCAAAATTCTGCTTATAACACGTACTGTATTTTTTTAAAAACTTTATTGTTAAGTTTTGTATACATTTACAAACCCGTGTAAAAATAAAGTAATATAGCTTGCAAAATGTATTCTTTGTAACGTTACAGGAGCCGTATTTGTAAAAAAAACATAGAAAAATGTTTGTACTGACCAGTAAAGATTTTCAATAGTGACGTCAAAGTTACCAATTATTATATTATGTAATAAGTATTTCAATTGAAAAAAGTGTATGTGTGTACAAATGACATGCCATTAAATATTAATAATAATTGGATTTGGAATAATTGGTGGTAGAGGGTAAGATTTCCTTTCGAGTGTAAAAAAATTCGTCATCTTATAGATACTTGCCTAGAAAAGATAGGCTTATGCGATAATGTAGTTACGTGTACAGTATTTCCCCTACCGAATACTATCGGTGAGCAACCGAACAAACTGTATAATATTTTGTAGGTATGTAACGCCAATAAGTGATTCCCCGATGCACATTCATAAAACAATATATTCAGCAATTATAAAATCACAACTGTGCAAATGTATAATCGCCTGCAGACTCTTAATATCACTCCGAAATACTGTAAAAGTTGTTATTAATGTCACTCCATAGTGGAGTAAAAGGTGTTAGAAAAGCTGGTTGTGTGATAGAGACGTGGTTTGTAATACAAGAGGTGCAAGTTCGAAGCTTTTGTTTTAAATTTTTTTTAAATTATGTTTTAAATATTTTTTTTTAGCTTTTCTTTTACTTATTTATTGCAGTTGTTTTCTAGAACAAAATAAATTTTATTTCAACTTCTCGATAATGTTAGTTGAAATAGCACAAGAAAAATGTTTAGAGTGCATAAATTAACACCAAACACGTTAACTGAAGGCTACATGTTTGGAAGACATAATAGAAAAATTCAGAAAGAGCAATGCTGGATACCGGTGTTTATCTACTTTGTTATAAGCAAACCGTTTCGTGGCAAAATTTGTGAGTTTCATGGTGGCAAGAACACCTTTTCAGGCGAAAGTATATATAACGATAACCTTCGATATTACCAGTTACTAAAATACACCCACCCTGTACTCTCCAATTTATTACTTTAAATTCTAGGTACTTATAACTTAGTTTATAATATGTAGGTGTAACTTGTGAGTCTTTATTACTAGTTAAAATATGTATATGTTGTTTTTGTTCCACTCTGCTTGGGACTTATATTTATTTTATTTTGCACCTTCAGTTAATGTAGGCCTNTTACTAGTTAAAATATGTATATGTTGTTTTTGTTCCACTCTGCTTGGGACTTATATTTATTTTATTTTGCACCTTCTGTTAATGTATACTGTTTATACGTATAGTATTTGATTTAGTTGTACAATTTATGTTTAACTTATATTTTATAGCAATTGTGTATTTTATGTTACTCTTTGACAAATCCATTACAGCTTGTGATGTGGGAATAGAATGCATTGAAATGAATGAATAAATAACTCTTTCTGTGCCGTAATTTAACGAGAACGTGTTATCTACGATAAAACATGTCCGTAGAGAAATTTTAAAGTAAAGCAAGATTTTTAAGTGTATCTTTATGATTTTAGACTATCGTGAAATGATAGACACACCTCTGACAGTAATTCCAGTGGTTGCATATTGTACTTCTGAAAGAATGCATTACCGTTTATAGTCTTGCATCCCTCCATAGTATCGGTAAGGCGTTTGATGAACTTATGCACAAAACTTCTTCATGTGAGCGGGGAAATAAAATCATTCTCATTATCCTGTTCCCTTGGAATTTCGTTGCAAGTTGCGTACTCCCTCCTCCCCCCAAAATGCTAAGAATCCGTTTTAACCATGAAGTGTAAAACAGAGAAAATATAGAGAGGAAAGTATTTTGTAAAGCATTCACCTTGCCAGCTTTTTTTAGCCACGTTAAAATTATTTCTTAGTGACCACAACAGTGTAGAGCGTTTACCAAAAAGAAATTTCGGTATTATGAATTACAGCAAATCATCTTGTGACTATATGTCACATATGAGGTATCTGTTACTCTTCGTTGTTGTTGTTATTATTATTATTATTATTATTATTATTGCATTTTCTTTCGTTTTGAGGAGCTGGGATAAGTTATCTTCCTTTGGAAATGCACACTTCATATACATAGTGTAAAAAAAAAACTTGGTGGACTTTAACACCGCGGTTGCGTAGATAGTGAACTTAGTGAAAAAAATGTACGTTTGGTCGCAGAGGCCCCATGGATCTAGCGTATGATAATGTGCGTATCACCGCTTCCACTACACAGAGAAACTGTTGAACGCTAATGTTTAGATGATTTGGAGTGTAATATTCTGCGGCATGTGTGGTCGCATGCCAGCAAATGTACGGCGGACACTTGGAACATCTGATGTAAATCCCGCCCATTCAACAGTGTTGTGGACCTTTATTGTGTACCGCTAGTTCGGCTCTTATACTTGAACTGCAGAGTGACGAGTATTAATGTGTACTGTCATTACATGATGTTTCACATGTGGAACTCTAACATTGCATTATTTACTGCCTTCATCAAAGCACTACAGTGTAGCTGGTGCGCTGCTCCGACACACGATCATACGCTAGATTCATGGGGCCGCTGAGACTAAACGGTTGGCCATAATAAAACACGACAAGTATATTTTCTTCACAGGTTTCACTTCTATACCCATCCTCAGTCTTACAATCCGCCATTTTTTTTACTGTGTGTACTATATTACTGTTACTCGCGGAACCCCGTGCCGGGCGTGGGCGTCACGCCCCCCCCCCAACCGACTTCTGGAGAATTTGTTGGCGACGGGCTATAGAATGAACTTTCTGGTAATCTTCTCCCTCGGCGCAACCGAACACCTGAAGAAGATTCTGGACCAGCATGCCTGCTACTATAAATACCACCGCAGCCGGGGGGTCGGCAGTTTTTGGCCAAGTGCGGCGAGCGGCGAATGAAGAAGAGGACCGATAGACGAAGGTCAATGCGACTGCAGTGAACGAGTGCGTGTGCAGCGACGACGGACGATAGCGCGAAAGTGCTGCGGCGGGTGAGTTACCCGACGAGTAGATTTTATTGTACAGGGCTTATTAACGTACCCCGCTGCTATGCCTTAAGGTTTACCAGGGGACGGCTTACAAACTAACAAATTATATAACTTAAACTGACACCCATTCCTTACTTTGGATTTGCACCCAGACCGGCGGCGCACCAACCGACTGCGCCACAGGAGATCGGCCCAACGAGTAGAGTGCGGCTGTGTACGAAAGCGCTTGGAGTGCTTCAGAATATTCCGGGCAGTAAAAACTGTTGGTACCTTAACTGAAACAATGTGGGAATGAATGTACGATTAATACGACGTTAATTTAAATACTAGAACGGTCATTTTTCAAATATATAATTTTAATAGTATTTCAGTAGGTTTATAAGGACTGGTTTTTAACTATACTCTATAAATAGATTGTGATAATTTCTGTGAGGTGACGGACGATTATGTAAATGTTTGTTATAAATAGCAAGTGATAGTCATTTATTGGTAAAATATGGAGTGTAGAGTGGGGAGGGTGTTACGTCTTCGTGTAAACGGGCTCACCTCTGGCGACACCTGCGAGACTTCTGGTCTAAGGGATGAATAGGATTGAAGCGGGGAGGGAGACTATGGTCCCCGGGGGACCTNGCTCTCAGCCGGTCCGGTAGGGGGGAGGGGGGATTTCGCCGAATCTCGTAATTTATTTCTGTTGATGAGGCGCAATTAGGTCGGCTGCCAAGAAGCCCGGTTCACTAGGACGCGAGGCCGGTGGTCGTCCTGTCCCCTGCGACGAGTTCTATCTCACTGGGATATATTCGCTGCCGTTTACCTACATGCGTCCGTTAGGGCTCGGCTTCATGTCTCTTGCAGAAATTATTCGTTTTCGCGTCATAACCTGGGATTCATAGTAATTACTGACAATGTACGATTATAGAACATTTACATCAATACCTCTGGCACTGAAATTATGACACGAAAACGAAGAATTTATTCAAAATGGGCGAAGCCAAGCCCTAAGGGGCCTGCCTAGTAAAAAGTTTTAAACGTCTCAAGGTCATGTCCGGCCATAAAGAAGCATTGCGATGGCAATGGATAATATCATAATCAAGCTTTCACGTGTTCTGTTTCCTCAGAATGTTAAGTAGTGACCGTAGGGTTTTAATACAGCAATGTGTTCAGAAAATATACAGCGTTGTCGGTATAGATTAAAACACTGTTTTACAGAAGACAAAATATTATAATGCTTACAGCGACTTGGACACTTTTCGACAACCACATTTATGTTTCTGTATCCAAATTTATGAATGGGCAACAAATATCAACTTCTTTTCTGACCTGATAAAAGTTTTACATTGAAATATTCCAAATTTAAAAAAATTTAATAGATCCATGACAACTAGGAAGGCCTAGGCTACAATTGCCATGTCCCATGTTCTCAGATGTCATCTGTCCTCTAACATCTGTAGGCTCACATACGATATGCTGCCACGACAGACGTCGAAAGTAGTCCCAACAAATTCGTTTCAAGAACAGCCACCAGGTAGCAGTAAACGTTTTGCAGCATTTTTTTTTTTTTCGTTTTTGTTATTCGATTGTTTGGCTCGTTAATTAAGGTGCTATAAAGGCGATTTTGATTATAATATTTAATTTGGCTATATGTTATACTTATTTTCGTATTCCTTCATTTATTTAAATGACATAGTAGTTCTCGCGATCACGGTTAAAATATTTTTTAGTGAATGAAATGTATATTTATTAGCTTTATAGTAAGATAAAATTACGTGCTTTAATTCTTTTTTTAATTTGCGTTGAATAGCAAAGGTTAGAACAGCTTTGTTTGTTAGTTCAGGTACAAAAAAGGTAAATTCTTATTTTCTATGACAGACTTGAGAACAGGGAACAAAAGAGGACAACAAATTAAAAAAAATAATGAATTAGTTGAGGACAGGAGACATGCAAACACAAGTGAATGCTCGACTCATGACGTTACATGGTTACGTGGATCAATCAGTGCTCTTGATGTCATAGAAAAGAGAGGACTTCTGAGGGTAAGGGACACGGCATATGGGCCTTACTGACTCCGTCTACCGGCAAACATTTCAGCGCGTTCGAGGCAGCGCAAAATGACACTGACACATGCTTGAGATGCGTAACTGCCGTTAAGTTATAGTCAACAATGCTTTCCAGCGGGCCGACATCATTACTAACGTAATGTAAGAGTGGTGCTCGGTGTCCCTTGGAGATGGTTAGAGACCGTAAAGACTTGTCATTTTTACAGCTGAATGAGTGTTGTCTACTTCTGTGTCGAAGATCGCAAAGGCAGTACTTAAGCGCCGCGTATTAACGAATCTGAATCCTCGGTAATTCGTGAATGTGTAAGCCATTTTAAGGTTAAAATTTACTTTAGTTTACCGTAAGTACCTACCTCTTCCCAACCCGATTAACCTATCAGAATAAAACAACAGGGTTGTAACAAACAATACAAATAATAGTCAGTAACCTCTGGGTTTGTAATAACGTAATCTTAAAAAAAAAAATTGCTTGTTTGCTGAAACGCAGTGACGTTCGACACATAGTTCAGTTTCACGTAGTTTCTGTGGTGGAAACACTTCATGCAGGCAACAGGTGGCAATGAATGTGTCTGAGAAATACTTGTTAATAATAATTAGACGTTCTAAAAAATTATTTAAAAGAAGTAAGAAGCAGCTAGATGTAGTTCTGGTGCACTGCGAATAATACACACACACACACACACACACACACACACACACACATATATATATATAAAATTAGAAAACAATCTTTAAAAAATTGTGTTGTTTTTTTTTTTTTAATTTTTCCTGCAGCAATAATGGCTTCTACGCGCATATAAATGCAGGCACTTTAATGTTATATAGTTAATTAAGTTTTTTAAGCTATGGGTAGATGAGCAGAGCCATAGTATATGATTGACAGGGATCTATTTTTCATATTTATAATGTTTCTGAAACTTATTTTAACCATACCTTGAAATAAATTAACACATTCCGTTTCAGCTTACATTGTATACATTTTTTGAATATAGCTAGGCTTATTTTATTCGTATGATTAAAAACAGTACAACTGCAATTTAGATAATAGGTTATGCAGAAAACATGAACATTTTATTTATTTTCTGGAAATGACAATGTCGCGTCTAAGTGTTGGACGGGATTTGTCACAGATATAAGAGGAAGAACAATGTATGTCCAGAAACCTTTAATATGTTGGGGTGGTTATTTCCTAAAAATTATTTCACGCGTACTCTCATTAGAGTCGAGTCCTTAGGAGGCGGGAAAAAGTATAGGGGTGGTGGTAGCCTGCAACTCATTTTTGGAGCTTAATTCATATTTTTTTTCAACGAAGAAACTTCATGCTAATGCCAATGTGCGTAAATTTTTTATAAATAATTTAATAAACTTATCTACGTGTCTAGGGAAATTGTGAAATAAATATCAACCGATGCAATTTTCCAATTTCTATGCTGCCACTTAAAAAAATTATTCGTATAACAAATCCTGTTTATAATTTAATTTCCATTACGCACATAATCCTAACTATTATTATAAATGCGAAAGTGTGTTTGTTTGTTTGTCCTTCTGTCACGTCGCAACGAAGCAACGGAACGACGTGATTTTTTTTGCACAGAGATAGATAGAGGGCCGGGAAGTGACATAGGCTACTTTTTATCCCGACAAAATATCTCATTGCCTCGGGGAAATTCTTATTGCAAAATGAAAAAATACACAAACGGAATAACAATGAAACGTAGTAACCGAGCTACAAATCGACGTAATTTCTAGCACAGAAATAGTTGTAGGGCTGAAAGGTGATATTAGCTACTTTTTATCGCGAAAAAACATTTCAAAAAATTTACAAACGATAATAGTGAATCAAGTTGGAAAAAAGTTTGCCGCCAGCGCGCTTTCTTGCAATACGCTGTCTAAACCGTTAACAACGGAACAATTTAATGTAGTAAAGAATTGTGTAGAATAAAAATACATAAAAAAAAAACTCCACGGTTGCATATATCTATATATAACAGAGAAATACTAATAAGTGTTTTTACCATTTAATTCACCGAGACGTTGGGTTATATAATATGTATAAAGTATAGAAGATTAACACTAAGTAAAACTCAACTTTTTAAAAATGAAACCTTAAAATTAATTCTGTAGTCCACGCGAGCGGAGCCGCGGGCACGGCTAGTAACATAATAATTCGATAGTTTCTTTCTTTCTCCAAGCAGCATATGAATGGGGTAGGGCTGGTGGTTGATGGAAGTGTAGTAGAGAAGGTCGCCATGTAAAGAATTGTCAATGAAAAACTTTTTATGATAGTCAAGTATTTCAACGGAATCGCATTTGATAAACTCTAATAGCTGCGAACACCAGCAGATACGGCAGGCAAGATGGCTCTATGAAACGGGAAGTTCATAAAGGTATCGTTTTGAAATCGTGGTCAGGCTTAGGTGAGCTCTTCTTATCGTGAGCAAACCGATTCAACGTGTGCATTGTCATTCAAAAAAATTGCTTTTTACCTAATATTAAATCTTTCCCTTTCCTCTGAGAAAAGAGGTATGTAGTCGAATTTGCGATTTGCTTGAATAATATTTCTTATTTTGGTAGAGCGAGAGATAGGTGGCGGAAGGGTGAAAAATGGTGTGAGAGAAGGTTGAGTACATTTATAACGTTTAGCATTTATGAAGGAAGTCCATCTACTGCTGGCTAGTCGGCTATAATCACGTTCTTGCAAAAAAAAAAAAAGTTAAATATTGATTCTACTTATCACCACGGCATACCGTATTAGTTATTCCAATCAATTCCTTACAATTTTTATAAATGTTTTACCTCATCTATCTCCGTAGGTCCATTGGTAGAAGAGATGTGGCGATATTGGGGAGGTTGGGTTAAGTGAGACAGAGAGTGGACGAAGCTTTGAAAAGTGGATATCAAATTCCAAATCGCTTTTGTGCAGTTTGAAAAGGTGTTTAATTAACGAGGGTAACTTGTAGCAATTAGGTTTTTTTTTTTTTTTTTTTCCCAGTAAGATTTCTTATTTTCTTTTACGTCCCATGCATGTTCAGGCGAGCTTTCTTTACTGGCGCGTGTATGCTTGTGAATGCTATGTATGTCTGTGTATCTGCAGCGGTTATGACGTAGGCTATAGCGTGATCTTTCAAAGGTTCGATAAGCGCGAAGACACTGCGGATAGACCGTAATGAACGTCGCAGCGTTACGTCCCGAGGACTGTGCGAAGAGCGACATGGCCGGTGCGTGCCCATGCGAACGCAGCTTGTAGCGCCCCTGGTGCCAAGCAGGCACCGCAGGTGACGGCGGCGTCGCCACGCAGACGCCTCCGCCGCTGCCAAGGCGCTGTAACAGTCTCCGCGCTACCTTGTAAACACGGCTGACGTGAAGGTGTAAGCTACAGTCTGGTTGCGCCCGTCTCGGTCTTCGCCGACCGACTCCGAGCGTCATTCCGTCGCCGCGCCGTCTGTGCGCACGCCCGCATCTTCACAGACGTCCACCAGCGACTCAAGTATTACATCAAGCAAAACTTTTACGCTGAAACTTTAACATGTTGAAATTCAAACCATGGCATATATGGACTGATATAAACAATAAATCCTAGTAGCAAAATGTTCGGAACATTCATCTAGTATTTTACAATTGAAATTGGAGTCCGCAACTTCACGCACCTGCATGCACAACAAGTTGCATATCGCGTAGGCAAACAAAACTGGAAGTTCAATTTCAATATAAAAAAAACTATATGAATATTCCCAGCATTTTGCTACTAGGATTTATTGTTTATAATAGCCCATAGATGCCGTGGTTTGAATTTCGACGTGTACTTTTAAAAACATCGTGTATGCTGAACGTTGCATAGGAAGTGATACACACTTTACTCAGGAATAAACTATGGCCAATATGGAAAGTCGCTCACGCTTCATTGTGGGAGACTTCATTCGTCGTTGAGACTGTGTGCCATAAACATAAGCTGTCAGCAACTTCAAACATCAGCGTGTTTGTATAGGTTCTGATGCATGACAGTGCGTTCGTTGTACTGGTATTGGCACACTTCCAAACTAACATTTTGTTCTCTGCAACGTATAAAACCATATAATTGCCCGTGAGTGAAATAGTTAAATGTCCTGTGCGGACTGCAAATAACGAGCTCATTGCGTACAGAACACACCCTAGTAGACTAAGCATGGGAGGGATACTAATGTCGTCACACCGAAAATGGTGGTAGCATGCGATTTTTTTCTCCGAGGTAAGGAAATCAATTCAATACCACGACCGCGTATTTTAAAAAGGTAAGTTTTGAACTCAGTCCAAAATTTCGCATTACTTTTTCTCATTTCACGTGTTGTCATTCCTCAGTGAGGTAACTTTGCAGATTTGTGTGTGTTTCTTCAACGTATATTTTCACTTTCTAGGAAAAATATTTTTTTTTAAATATAGACCTGAAATAGGGTAATCCACACAGTAAACCATTTTTTGTTTGTTCCCCAAACAATCCTTTCGAAAATAGTTGTCAAAGAATTTCTTTATAGGTACCTCCACAAACAAAATATTTAATGTTTACAACATACTGTTTTGTAAAACATATAATATCATTCACGTATCACCATGTTTATAACGAATTTTAAATCTACAGTACTTGCTTGTCAAAATCCTACCCTAGTTTTGTACGTTCCACCGTAACGTGTTGTCAAGTTCGCTCTAATTTACTTGTTGTATTAATAACTGCTTGTAAAAATAAAGAAATAAATACAGTGTGCATTTTTCAAAGATTTCGTATCAACACTAATGGCGTGGTTCAGTACAATCACGGAGTACTTAAGAATACAGAGGTTAAACAGTCGCTTATTCCGCGAACTCCAGTCGCACACGCCAGGAAAATGGCGTCAATAGCCAGCAACATGTTGCAAGACCGTTCGTTAATCAACGCCTGGTTACTTAATCGCCAGCCGGCAGCCCAGCCAATAGGAAATCTCTCGGAACGCGCAGTAGCCAATCAGACGCAATGCTCGTTCCCAGCCAGAGCAGCCAATCAGAGAATGGAAACACCCATATCAAAGGAACCGCTGCAACATTTCGTATTTGTGCATTTGCCTACTCTGTGGTACGATTATGATATTTACTTACTCTGTCACTACTACACTTAATCTTAAGTGGGGTCAGTCCCTGACGAATTATTTTTATAGATTTTCCGACGCAATTTTTGACACGACAAAGCATGAATAACACCTTCCTTGATGTTCTTGAATTGTTACAGCTTATCTGCGTTTGATATTTCGTAACTCGTAACAGCCGAGGTAAAATAATTGATTATTTTGCGGAAGCGAATACAGAGGTCGTGATATCAACGGCAGTCGAACGGAACATATTTCAGAAAACGCATTAAGTTATACCCTATGCCATGATATATGAAAAAAAATCCATCCAAAATCCACGTTTGCGGGCAGTAGCCGGAAATAAAAATCGAGATGGCGGGGGCCTGATCCCCCTTTAGGCAAGAAATGCTCTTGTTGTTTCCAAAATGTTATTGTTGACGGGAAGCGGACTGTACCGGGGCACGCGCAGGTGGGAATCAAATGCGAAGCCGCTTCTCGAAACACCTTGGCACACGCAGCAGCACATTTGTCGCGCTCCGTCGCCCGCGTATAAATGGCAAAGGTTTTGATTTCTCCGGAAAAGAAACTCGCTTTATTTTTCCCCTCGCTTCTCTCCACGGTTTCGCGGGAAGCTTGGGAGACTAGTCCGGCGGAATTCGTTCGGAGAGTTTTCGTCATTTTGGTTTCGCGGAAACAGTTAATTTACGTCATGCAGGTGGGACTTCCGGTGAGTCGTTTCAGCTTTTGCTTTAAGCCTCGTGATCATCCAAGGGGAGATAAATGTATAGTGTCTAATGCTTTGCAATGGACAAATATTTTGCTCGGGACTGTGCTATAATCACTGTATAGGCTGTTTACGGTAACTGAGCACTTTTAAAAAATCCTGCTTAAGATCTACTTGAATGCAAATTGTGTGCTATTCCCGCCATATGTGAAATTAGTTTTGGCATTTCCCTAGTCGCTTTATTCATGCTTCGGTCAAGTAAAACTGTGAAATTATTAAAATGGTAAATATTTTACCAATTTGATTATTATTACACCTATATGCATTAAAAACAGAAAGTAAAATAAATAATTTGGTTATTCACAATTGTTTACCTAGCACTTTTGATTCAACGTCAAGGCATGGAACTACTTTTCCTTCGTCGTTGCCAACTTTACTGGGCGCATGCCAGTCACAATGTGCCTGTTGAAATACACTCTGATAGGGGCAGTGACATTTTTCAGAGGTTGATTTCAAAAGTGCTCATTTCACAGTGAACAGTCTTTAACAATGTTTAATACACCACTACCAATATAAATTTGTTTACGCTTGATGTTATTATCAGCAGCTGTTTGTAAGAATATACCAACTTTAGGCTGTTCACGTTTACTTTAAACTTTTCTGAAGCCTTGCCAAAGTTCATTTTTCAGCCTCATGCAAACAAAGCTTAATCAAGTCTATAAAATAGCACCAAAGGGACATCGCACAATATTCGTGCGCATTCATTGTAATATTATTCGACACAACTATTTCTTACTAGGCGCTACCAACGCACCTATTTTCTCTCGGTTTTTATTCTATTAATTATAAATTAAATATTATAATTTATAGATAAAATGCAAGTAAAAGTTCAATTTAATCAATAATAAGTTACTTTTATGCTAAACAGGAATATAATACGTTCGTGATAAATGACATATTCAGGAAATAACGAAACACGTCATACACGAGGTTATCTTTAAAGCGTCGGTAAAAAAAAAAAAAAAAATGTTAAGAAACCGCGAATAGACTATAGACACTTTTTCCTGTAAACCCTGTTCACGGTAAAGTGAGCACTTTTGAGGCCCTACTTACGTTTTCCTTTCAGTATTTATCATCCTTTAACCATCTTTTTAAATAAATATTCCTATGTCAGTAATAAACATAGTGTATAACCATTTAGGTCACGTATTAATTTGTGAGTTGAAGTGTTGCAATCGTGTAATGTTTTGACGTGCAGTGTACTTCTGTCTAGTGTACTTTTTTTAGATCATTACTCGTAATGTAATTTCCTAGGGTTTATCTAAACTATTAGAAGAATGACAATACAGAAAGAACTGTTAACATTGCAATTTTTGGGTGACAGACTAAGAAAATAATGTAATTCTAATAGATGTACTGTGAATTGATTTACGATAAATACAGCACAATTGTAACCCTAAAGTAAGTGCTCCACGAAGATGTTTTTGGTATTTTGCGTTATTGGATATTCAGGTGGATTAATTTTCGTCGAAATATGTACATCTATCTTCATGTACTTTTTTTAATGACAATATTTTTAATTTACAAAATTCCTTTTCCAATCGCTTTTTGCGAATTCACACTGCCAACTGCGTAACTGTTAACTGCCCTTGCTGTACAGAACCACGAGTCTTTAAACCCAAACTGTGACTGAACTTATTTTTCCTTCCTTGAACGTAAAATTATTGCAGCATGCCAAAAGTTGGTTCAGTTTTTTTTTCTTCCGAGATAGCGATTTTATCATTTTTAAATGGGCTTTTGGTAAACTGCGTGCACGTTTGCTGTTATTCTTTAATCATGAAACCACTCGCTGCGTCAATTGTCGACGAAGCTGAAATACGGTGGCGAGTTCTCTGCAGGATGGCCAGTTTGACGAAGTGCGCGCGCGATTGGTGTCGGATTGGAGACGGGATTACTTGATTAGTACGCCGGGGCTGCCCCCATTGATGACCTGTACGAATAATTAAACTCGGCAGAGCTCATTCAGGCGGGGTAGTGNAGGATGATGAGCCGACAGCGTGTGTCATTATACCGCCTGTGCGCGAGAGCGACCACCGTCACCCCGGATTTGTTTAGCTGGCGATGACAGCCGGGAACACCGACGTTCATTTGTTCGGCCACGCCGATGTGTGAGTGCGTGTCGCATTTTCTTTTCTCTCTTTCTGTTTCTCTTTCTTTCTCTCCTCTCTCCCGCAGTCTCAGAGGAATGTTTTCTCAGTCGCGGCTCGCTTGTCGTCAAGTCAACGCCAGTCGGGAGAGGAAGATGGAGTACCTCTGCCCCACACCCACGCAACCCCTTTAGTTTTCGTATATCGTCGGGCGCGGGAGTTAACATTAATTTATACGGGCGCATCCGCGGGATTCTGAGATCCGAAGAGTGAAGGGAAATAAGAGGATTGGAAAAAATAAAAAAAATGCCGGCACTTGTCCGTCATGTTCCGTAAGTCAGACCCGACAGGGATTCACAACCATGGATCACTCGTTCCGATGTGACATATTGGTAGGATGGATGAGAATGCAAAATCCTCAAGGGTAATCTAGCGTTGTCGAAAAAGGAAACAGACGTTACAGCGTTTTGCATAGGTGTTTTATTTTGCATGCTGTATTAACCGCAACTTAGGCTGATGACTACTGAACACGCATCTACGAATTACTTGGGACTCTGACCCAGCAGTTCACCTTCCGGAAGGGACATCTTATCTCGGCTACGGTGGATGACACCCCCCCCCCTCCCCCATCATTGACACAAGTGTAGTCCCGTACCCTTTAAGACATCAGTTTACTACGACATTGCCTGCCGAATTCATTTACTTTGGCACACTTAAAATTTGGTTTCTTTACGTCGAGAACATTGATTGTTTTGAGACACTGGCAGTTAAACGTGTGGCAGGGTTACGAGGGTGTGGTGCAGAAAAACACTAGACACATTGATAAGAATCTCATGTTTAGGGAAGCGAACATAGAAAATCTAATAAACGGCAACATTAGATAATATTTTCCGCCAGCTTTGCAGGCAAATGTTTTTCCAGCGTGATGCACTTCTGTCGGGTTGCCATAGATTTGCACGTAAGAAGTGAACAAATGCACGTAGTGCTGAATTTGGACCCAGCCCAAAGAAAACATAAAAACTTATTTCCTCTTTTATTCGAAGGGCGCGTGTGCGATAGCCTACATAAGCTTTTTTCTTAATTCACGCGGAAGGTAGATTCTGTTTGCGCGCAGATTCGGCAGGACGACAAGCAAAACGCCAGTGTGTATTTTTTTTGCATCTCCGTGGAAAGTATTTACCGCCCGTAGGTTGGGGGGGGGGGGGTACTCCCGCGATGTTTGCGCAAGCGGTATGGTGGGTCGTCGACTTGCGTAGGTGTGGCCAGCGGCGTTTTCGGAAACAAAAGGGGTGGGTGTTTTGAGGTGGTTGGTTT
>NQII01000420.1:268608-301431 GCA_002778355.1 Clitarchus hookeri
ATTTGCGGACTGAAGGGATTGAAGGGGGTTGGCGAGGGAGTCCGCGCACGGAAGGGGGGAGGGGGTGGGGGTGGAAGAAGGTTTGTCGGGGACGAGAGCAAATACAAGGGAGCATCCTGACAGACAACGAGAAGGAAGAGGGGCGAGAATGTGTGTGTGTGTGTGTGTGTGTGTGTGTGTGTACACCTGCGAACCAGGACTGCCGTATAACGTTTCAAAATGAGTTCGACCTCTTTATTTACTGACAATCCCTCTTCGCTGTCCTTTCTAGATGACCTCCACAAAATACGCACAGCTTGACCTGCTGGGTGTTTTTAGTTAACATTTTGTTTAAACCAATTTCCATCCAACGGAGACAGCAGATAGTGCCATCCGAGTTTCTAAATCAGTTAGTCGTTTTACTAACGTCAGCTGGGAAGTCAGTCACACAATCCTCGCGAAAGTGACTTTCGAAAATTTCGCTAGGCTTTCTGCCAAAGGCCTAGTTAATTTTCGCGGTATTCTGCGAGATGTACGTTTGAGGACTTGCAGTCATTACCAAAGCATACAAATAAGGTAGAACGAAGGAAGAACTGTGCATGGGAGAAAATAAGTTTTTTTGTGACAAGCTTTCATAACGTTTTCTTGTATGTGGTTGGTCGTATGAAACTACGATGAGTTCTGCAGCCGACGACTGAGCCAACCACTGGGTGATTTATTTCTCTGCGAGAGAACTTACCCGGATTCGCCAGGTAATTCAGAACCAATACGTAACTATTAGCTCATTTATAACAATTTGGTGCTATAATTTAATGGAGGCATAATATCTCAATTCCTATTATACCGAAAGACTGCCATTTGTTACTTATTAAACTATATGCTCAAAACATAGCATTTAATTATCCTAACGTTGGTAGTCGTGGATGCAAAAGAACAGAAGTCATATACGTGCACTTCTTACTGTGTGTGCGTCACGTGTGTTTTTGGAATTCCACGTGGCGTGCTTATAAAGTAAACTATTTCTTATTTATGAAGACACTCTTGTGCAAGTAGCTCTACTGAACGACTGACCTTCGAAACGGAGTCGTCATAACGAACTCGTTCAGACCAGTCCTCATTGTCTCGTCATGAAACACTTGCTCTTGGCTGTATACCGAAGATACGCGAATGAAAGTTTGCGTTTGTTCGCGCGTTAACACGTGTTGCTTGACGTCATGAGCATAACCACATTGTGATAACTTAAACACGTATCTGACGGCTTTGTCATCAACTATATAGGGAATCGTTAGTTGTAATTTGAAACCTAAATCTTTATCTCTTCGTCTTGCACTTTGTAGTGTAGAAATTGTGGTTAATGTTATATTAACGAATTTGTGATATTTTTATCATAACAGGCAAATTTAGACATTTTTAATTCAAAAATGGTGGTTAAATTAGTGCTAATTGGTCCCGTTAGAGTGCATTGCAATGGACGCCGCCATCTTTGGTTGGCATACGAATTCTTGTAAAGGTTGCTGATGAACACCACTACACGTATCCTTCAAAGGAGTGTGACGCACTCATCCACTGACGCCATCGTGTTGTTTAATATTGCAACAAGGTCGTAGCATGTCTAAAATAGCTTCTTTTTTTTTTGCTTTCATGATTCTTAATACTTTAATTAGTTTCCTGTGGCAGAAATTCAGAATTATTTTCATGAAAACGTTTTCACAGTGCGTTCACCTGCTTAGAAATAACGCATGTACATTTAAAAGCTATAAACAAGAATTTCATTCAAATAAACGTAAACTTTACATGTTTGCCATTAATTTAATATACTTTTTACAATTTCGGAATTTACTAAAACTCATATTATAATAAAAACAAATGGCATGGAGATTTAGTTTACGTTTTAATTATTCTGATATAAGCTATTCAAGATGAACACATCAAAAACACTCCAATACCGAACCACAGGATAGTAATAGACAGCATTGATAGCTAAATAATTAGAATGTCATAATTTGCGCAAATTTCCAGTTTTGGGTGCAACGACTAACGCGCGTGGAGATCCACGCAGAAGCAGTGGTTTCGGCCCCAGAATTCGGAAACAGGATAGTCAATTTTGACATGTGGCCAGGCAGACGAAACCAAACAAAGCTTCCAGACATGAATAATTAAACGGGAACCAACTACAACCTTAGTGTAAAAAAACAGTAAAGAGATCATCTCGTCACATACGTATGCATTCAAAATCGAGCCTCTCGGAGTCAGCTGTTTTAATTACATTAAAAATGTAATTACAGTTATGATGTTTGGCATGGTAAATAACTTTAATGACTAGAGAAGATTTATTTGTGATAACAGGAACTTTTACGCAGGTCTACAGAGTGTTAAAGTAATTTTTGTTTATATTTAGCAAATGTTATACTCCCCGAAGTGTATTGTTACAGGCGGCCGCTCTGTGAGCGTGCTAGGAACGGATGATTTATTGAAGCGCGCGCGCTATC
The DNA here is from genome assembly GCA_002778355.1 of Clitarchus hookeri. NCBI lineage: Eukaryota > Metazoa > Arthropoda > Insecta > Phasmatodea > Phasmatidae > Clitarchus > Clitarchus hookeri. The sequence goes on from NQII01000420.1 coordinate 271,077, forward strand.
AGTTGCAACCGGAAACGCAGCGGCTTTTTCACCAAATAATGTTTACAAAGAGTGCCGCTCCCCAACTTGGGTATCGGGTGTCTTTGAGATATCTGAAAAATGCTCAGAATTACTGACCTCGTTTCTCTCAGCTAGACTCGGGTTGGAAGGTTCTTCCAGGTCAAGGCCAGCGTCTATAAAAAGCGCGTCGGGCCTCCGAGCCGGCAGTTGACGAGCGGATGAGTGGCTGGAGTTTTGGCGATAGACGTCGGGCGAAACGAGCGGCGAGAGAAGTGACCAGCGGGAGGAAAATCTGTGACTGGAAGCATCGGTGCAGTGAAGAGTACCATTGGCAAGCTGGACTGGGTATGTGAGTGGAAGACATTAAAAATGACGGCAACAGACACACTGAAAGTCTGTTAATGATGAGTATGAGTTAATTGGCTATAAACAAACAGAGACATTAAAAAGGACGTTAACTAGAGTAAAAATATACATTAAATATTGCGCTCATTGAGAAATAAAAAGAGTTATATTGGCGATTGATAGATTAATGCTGTAAGTAATAACTGGGTGATTAAATTAAAAATCAAGTTTAGTATTTTTCTTTTTATTAAGACTCGGATACGCCCCTCAGGCGTTTTATAACATTATTTTCACGAAGTGTCACTATGAATACAGCATATTTCGTGTAGATTCTAAAGGTAGATATAAACATCTGCACATTTTATTCTGAAGTTAAGAGATCGTGTGACAGATGTTGAACACATAGTACGCTCCCTCTGTCCTGTGTTTCGGCCTCTTCTGCAGTCGGCTTGACGCTGAACCGTTAAACACTAAACGTTACAATTAGAAAACTGGTATGTCTACAATTGACGTTAAGAGGTAGAAAAATTAAAGGATGGTGAATTTTTTAGAGAGGAATATTTTTAATTATGTTAATAATGTAAAAAATTACCAACCCTATTAATGCCTGATGCCGATAATACTGAATCTGCAAATTAGGTTATGGAAGAATATACGTAAATCTAAGATGGCGGGAGTGCCTTCCCCTTAAAGCCCCTATGTGCCTGGAGCAATTTAGCGCGTTCAAGGCCCATAATAAAAGGAGCGATAAGGACTACACTGCCACACGCGTCAAGTGTGCCATCGTCGCTACGCGCAAGACTCTGTACTGGCGTGAAGTGTTCTTGTTGTGCTCCGTGTACCTATGGGACTTTCAACGGTGACCCCATCATTTTATTTTGGAAAGTCTGTTGCAAGGTTCGGTGGACGCCTCTCTAGTATTTTGTATATTTATAACGCGTCCATTTTGAGATACAGCGCTTCGAAATACCCGTTTTAAACAATGCTGGAATGCTCTAAAATGGTGGAGTGAAGTGGAGAGATTTGGGCGACTTTTAACATCGAGTTCTTGAGAGCCGATGAGGGCGAAGTGAGTTGAGTATGGAGCAGTGCCGGAATGCAAGGGCGGGGGAAACGGGAGATCTCCGAGAAAAACCCGCCGACCAGCGGCATCGGCCTGCACGTTTCCTACATGCGAAAATCAGTCAATCGAACCCGGTTGGCTGAGGTGGTAGGCGAGTAGTCTGACCACTACACTACCGCGGCCCCCTTTGAAATGGTGTTTCTAATGTGTAAAGTAACCTACAGGTGCAGTCTGAAGTGTGTGTTATTTTCGTAGTTGAGCACTTTGAACACACGTTTAATAGTTTCGCAAAAAAAAAAAAAAACTGGATTTCAAACACTTTGCATTGTAGTTAGAGCTCCAGGTAGGAGGGCCCCTCAAGACTAGACGCTTCTCGTTATTTACGCGCACCCTCGTGCATCGTCACGCGGGGACTACCCCTGTGGAGGTGAGACGTCGTCGTCTCCGGCGGTGACTTGTAGTCGGTTAATCACTGTCTAATGAATCACCTACCGCCCCCGTCTCTCGCTGTTGCCATCCCTTCTGTTATTGATCGCCGTGTGAAGGGGTAGTGCAATTGGGCGAGGGCTTGGGGGGGGGAGGCGAGACGCCATGTGTGCTGTTCGCAGCCCCGTCAAGACAATCTCGCCCTCTACGTAGGGGGCTGGCGGCATCCTCGCGCCCCACTCACCCCCGGGCTTCGCCCTCCCTGCACCGCGTAACAACTACCCCTTATCTCCGAGACCCCTGTCAATGAGCACATTTCTGTAATGAACCTGACGTCCAGCTTGCTTCCAGCACTTTCATACACGCCTGATCAGAAAAACAGGGCCAACCAGTCTGACGACAAAGTGTTTATAGGCCATTCTAGTTAAGTGAGCACTTTTTGAAGCCCTCTCATTTGGAATAATAGTCAATAAATATATTTTATTGTAGCCTTAAATGTTAACTTGAGTGTCCAGTGAAATATATACACTGTGTTTACTACTTACATGGCAATATTTATTTTTAAAAAGTGGTGGGAGTATAAAAATGGCTGATAGGAAAAAAGTAACTAGGGCCATTGGGCAAAGATATATGCTAAAGTGGCCATGGGATAGGAAAACGTCTGAGCCGTTTTATTGTTAGTTCTTGGGCTGATGCAGGGAAGCGCTAGTGTTCTCGACTGGGAGGTAGCAGTCGAAATACCTCGCAACCCGTGCGGTGTTGCCAGTTCTGTGGCCGGCAAAAGTAGGTTATCACCCTGGCCTTGGCTCACCCACCTGTTCGTCCACGTTCTACTTAAGGCGAGCCTGTCTCACGCGAGTTATCCGGTTTCGTTGCAGTTGACCCAATTCATGATTTACGAATTTCGACCATGACATGTGCTTCGTTTCTGTCGTATAATTTTGTATTTGCTGAAATTTGAAGCTATATCAACTACAATTTGATTTTATTTACCTCTGCAAAAATGGATCATCAAAAATATATAACGGCCATCGTTTTTAATTCTAATTTATTATTTTACTATATTTAGGTGTTCGTGATAAAATACGAGCACTGTTAGCACTTACAGTTACAAATTTGATAATTATCATGAATGATGTCATACATCAGAGCAGCATTTCCATTCCGTTCTTACGTGAAACGAAATTGACAGGACATGATTATTCACTAGTCGAGAAATATACGTTAAGACTCACGAAGGTCTACAATGTGACTCAGTGTTTGGGGTTGTGATTTACTACATAGGTGACTGTTCGTACAAATAGTCAGTACGTTAAATTTGTCGATTCAAGTGTCATTAAAGCTGTATCCGAACCTATGAATGCAATTATGTGTATGAGCATACTCCACTCGGCTCGATACTTCACACACTCCGGCAGGCATATTTATTTGCATGTGCTACATCAACTAGCCAGCTCATAAGATTCTGAATAAGCATTTTGACGGTAAACAAATACTGAATCTGTGCTGGAACGTAGGCGCATATATTTAAAATTATCAACCCATCAGGAGCTGTAGCTGATAAACGCATGCCAATAAAAGTGTTACTATTAATCAATCACAGACATTTTTTTTCAATAAAGGAATGAATAAGTATTTGACCCAGTAAAGGCATTTCTCTATAATGTATTATTAAATATGGTAAAAACTAGAGGTAAATTTTATTTTAACACTAATAATGGTATGAATAAAAATTAATTTTCGAATTTTGATATAACTTTTACACTCATCCATGCCTTGCCTTGTAAAAAATTGGCAGTGTTCTCACTGCCCTGCATATTAACTATACATTCATTGCCACTCCCGGTTTATAACAAATCACGAAGAAAACTGGTTATGTTTATCTTGGCTCCTCTATATCATTAAAGGTTAAAGAACTTTTCTCAGTGGCCTTTTTCGAAAGTTAATGCCTCCATACGACTCTTTAGAAAAAGAAATATTAGGAATAACAATTATGAACTATATAAATCGCTTTTCAAAATAGTAGCCTATGGGCTGAAAGGGCGCGAGACGTACACACACTCGTTTCCCCGTGCACGTGCGTATGTCATTTCCCGAGACATGTACAACATTTACGTACTTAGACGAATGCGAACGCTGTATGAGTGTACATCTCGTTAAGCAGAAAGCCTTACGCATACTGCTGGAAAAGGACATTGATGATCGCGTATAAGGTTCAACTCTAACAGATGTTTATTTAAAGCGACAATACAATTTTCGTATCTGTAAGATCCATGTTTAGAATAATGATGTGCATTAGTGGTTATTGTCTGAAAAGCTGGCAGCTATGTGTGTCTACAATTACGCGAGTGTAACCCAGTACACCATTTTATATTCTATACTGAAACTCGAACTCATAACAGTGGGAAAAAGTTTACACTTAAGTTATTATCAGTTATTATAACACTAACGAACGCAAGAAAACTATACATAACAAAGATAGTCGCAACATTCTACTTCAGACTACATTACATTGTTAGAAATTTCTGTAGATTTTTGGAAACTTTTACGGAGATGTAGAGTTAATTTACGGAAAGGCACTTCGTAATGACGAATAACGGAAATAAACTCCGTAAATACAAATACGGAAGCTCTCCGTATTCTTATGGCTACGATTGAGACACAAATAATGCAGATGATACCTGAAGCGTATAAAATCCCATCTTCACAATACTACTTCGTGTAAACTAGTAGTAGGTGAGTGGCGAACCACTCATAGATTGCCAATTCGTTGATTCTTGTTCAAATTCCGCTACAGGACAAAACCTTCCGTAGACACAGTGAAACACGCACATAACGAAAGTAATACAATTTTTTCGTAACCTCGTTTTATAAACCGCAAATATAACAAGCGCTCAAACACGACTTGAAACTAAGACACTTGCATGAAACTTTTCTTGAAACTTTCATGCAAAATCCATATTTACGAATACTCCGTGTGAAGGTGTGGTAGGTGAGTGGTTCGAGTTATTGATTGCTGATTTTTCGTTTCGTGTTCAAATCCCACTACAAGACAAAATATTTAAACTTTTTTTAATTTCTCTGTTATACACAGTGAAATACGTTTCGAAAATAACATGACTATAAACTAAAAGTTACATGGATCGTTTAATATAAATTCCGGAATTGCATCACAGCTTGTAGTAAAGGCTTCGTAGGTGAGTGGTAAAAGTAACGGGCTGTTATAGTTTTTCTCCGAGATCTAATCCTGCTACCGGTCAACGATTTTTATTTAAGTCGGTTTTATACATTGTGAATCACACACATTACGAAAGTAAAGCGTTTTTTGTTACCACTTTTTGTAAAGAGTAGATTTAAAAAAAATAAACTTGCAGGATTGTGGACACGTTCCGTGAATTCACGGAGATTTGTGTGAAATTTAAGGAGAGAACGTTATTTAAATAAACGAACAGACAGTAATTTAACACAGATGTCTGGATAATTTGTAACCAGTATTTTCTGTAATTTTACGGACATTTTTTTCTTACAGTGTACAAAATAATAGTTAAGCTAAATTCACAATAAAAAAAATTACGCATTATGATCTATGGAGTAAGCGGAAACACGGAATACGGAACACAGTAATACGGAAACACGTCTCCTGTATTTGCTGTTTCCAGTAATGTTTTTATTCTTAATTCTGCCCAATAGAAACAGGTGGTAAGCCTGTCGTGTTTAGCTTTGTTCCTAACCTAACACGGAATTGTTAATTTTTTGTCAAAGTCGTTACATATACCCTAGAGAAACGTTACTAAGATATTCTCGGCGTACTAGTAAATTTCCAGAATTTCTCGTGTCAGAGTTTTGATGGAATCACTGGCGCATTCCTGGCCTCTGTTAACCTTCACTGGTCTTGGTACAGGCGGTCTCTTTGACGCCACGCGGGATAACGACGCGTGACGTCATCCTCTACTTCAAGGTCGTCTCAGCCCATTGCGTGCTGGGCGTAGGAAGAAGTGGCGAATATGTAATTGGAAAAGTTGCCAGAATATGTGAGCTGTTTTTTTTTTTGCGTACGAAAAGGCTTATCGCAATTTCAAACCCGCTGCTCGTTATCCATGGCGGTGTTAACTATCTGTCACTCAGAATCGTTTCAACTCCCTGTTCTGACCCTGTAAATGTGCCAACATATTTATGTCGCCACTTCTCTCGTATGCAGTGCATTAACGTTAAACGTAGAGATTGGCTAGCAACTCCAGCAAACCAAGAATTACCCAAATCTTAGTCTACGGAAAGCCCCAACAGAAACTCAATAGGTAACCCATTTGGCACCGTGAATATGATGAACATTATGTCGGCCGAAAAGTTGGTGATTTATAATGCTTCAGTGATGCTGAAGTCCAGTATACGAAATCTTACAGACTATGACCGAGGAAGTCTGCGAACGACATTTTGTCAGGCCGATAAGATACCACAAATTAATTCAAACCTTATAAATAAACTCGGAACATTATATCTTTATTGAGAAAGTTTTATTGTTTTGGCGTTGCCCTAAAAATAGTAGGTTCTCTTACTTTTACGCAATAAAGCTATTCGCATAGCCGCAAATTTAGAAGGAGGAACGTAGAGACAATTTAGGAAACAGTTTACAGAAAAAAACTTATCTAAGAGTTTATCTAATGCCGACTCTTAAGCATTAGCGCAAACACGAACACGATTTTGTAGTTTTGCGGGATAATTTGGGCAACGAAATAAGGAAACTATGCCGCTACGATATGACGAATTATTTTATGAAAACTGTTACTGTGAAGGTGTTAACTTGATTTTAAAGCGAACGCTGGCCTTATAAACCCTCTCACTATTCAACATCCAAAGGCAATATGCCAGGGGCTTTCTAACGTCTTCATTTTACTAAAGCCACTCATCAATGCAGGTGATGTTATCCCTCTACGCATGTAAAAGTAAAGTTCACACAGTCTTGTGTACATCAGTTACTGCTTCAAGTTGTAAGTCGGAGTGTTTCAGTTTGTTTCCTTTTTTTTTATTTGCTTGTATAAATAATAGTCTCCGCTGTCGCAGGCTTATCCATTTCCCTCCAAAACTTTTATTTCAAATACGTTTACAAATTTTTTTGCACGATACAACATAAATAATGGCTACTTAAGTTTCGCCAAATATGACTTTACTGCATTTTCTAATTAACTATTAGGTAGTAACTGCTGGGAAAAAACAAGTAAATTTTTCGTTGACGCAACAGCAAAAAGTATACTAGTAATGTACTTGTATAGCAAGATACATACTGTGACGCATAACAAGCGCTAGGAAAGATGAGGCTTTAGCAATATAATGCAAGGTCTTGGAAACTTTTTTTTTACCTCAAATGGTGTATTAAGAACTGAAAAACAATGTTAATTGGCTTTCTTATGTGACAGCCAAATGCGAACAAAGTTCCGTTTAATAAGTTCGTTTATTTGAAAATATTTTTCTTTTTAACGAAAACGAACCTGAATAAATTATGCAATTTTGACTGCAACTATATGTATGTGTATATATATACACACACATATATATAGCATATGTTCTACATAACTAAATATAATTAATTTTTAATAGATTCCAAGAAGTCTATTTGAAATCACGCATTTTCACCTATAAAATTTTATTAATGAAGGAATGCAACAATATCGTACATTACGTTAAAGAAATCATAATATTTTTGTATGCTAACAGTTTATTAAACCTTTAATTAAAAGGGATTTTCTATTATCCAAACGTTTATAAACAATTTTTAGCTAAACAAAATACACCAGAGTAGCATAAACCACGGACAATCACCAAATTAAAGAACCAGATTAGGTAATAAAAGTCATAATGTTTATATAAAATAAAGATTGATTAGAATTTTTTTTAAGTTAAAAAGTAAAAGAGTATTATAAAAAACTTGCGTATCCTAGCAAATTATAACTAAGCCATACAAGGTGGTACGAGGTCAGTTTTTATCACTCTTTTATCACTAAAGGTACGCGTATTAGGTACTCACTGCTGCGTCATTTATCTAAACGAGTTTGGTCCAAAAAATTGGCGCGTAACTAAATCTCTGTCGACCTTTTTTTCTCGTGAATTTTGCGAATTGCCCGTCTGGGTCAGAGGGGAGAGAAAAACCTCGCCGAATTTCTTGTGATACAGTGTATGGACACGGTAGCTACATAAAACTTGAAACTAAATTTCCTGTCTTTTCCAGGTTTTCCCTCTCNAACTTGAAACTAAATTTCCTGTCTTTTCCATGTTTTCCCTCTCTATCGCGTTTTTTGTTGTAGTAAATTTTTCAATCGGAACACTGAACACAAACTACGCAATACAAATGTTTCCATAAACTTATACTCTTGCAACCATCAATTCAAAGCAATTTTAAAATACGTGTGCAATACAATACGCGTATCAATGCAAAAACATGGCACAGAAAGTATTATTACAGTTCTTTCCCTATCAGNGCCGAATTTCTTGTGATACAGTGTATGGACACGGTAGCTACATAAAACTTGAAACTAAATTTCCTGTCTTTTCCAGGTTTTCCCTCTGTATCACGTTTTTTGTTGTAGTAAATTTTTCAATCGGAACACTGAACACAAACTACGCAATACAAATGTTTCCATAAACTTATACTCTTGCAACCATCAATTCAAAGCAATTTTAAAGTACGTGTGCAATACAATACGCGTATCAATGCAAAAACATGGCACAGAAAGTATTATTACAGTTCTTTCCCTATCAGNTACGTGTGCAATACAATACGCGTATCAATGCAAAAACATGGCACAGAAAGTATTATTACAGTTCTTTCCCTATCAGTAAATACATACATAGGGCCAAACAACTTTTCTTATGCAAATGGGATCCTCTGGCTTGAAAAAAATCATGTGTGGTACATGTAACAGATGCATAGCTAAAATACACATGATACAATACAATAAACGCATAGATATAGTAAAACCACACCTACTACTTAAGTCTGCAAGAATTTTAATGTTTTGCGAATTATCACTTCTATGTAATCCCACAAGGAACCTTTCAAAACCTGTTTTGAAATGCAACAAACGCTGCATAGACCCACTAGTCGGCGTTCAAAACTATTGAGTTCATATGTGGTACTGGATAGAACCAAATAATGTTATATATATACATTACGAAACGAGTTGCTGGCACATATAAAAAATATTTGACATTTAGCAAATGTCCCTATCACAAAGACACAAATGACAAGAACATCAAACATTTATGAACAGAACAATTAAAAACAGTTAAAACATTAAAACATGTAAGTTCCCTAAAAATTTTTTGTTTTCCCTGGATGTTAAAAAAATCCCCTGACTTTCTCCTGTTTTCCATGTTTTCCTTATATGTAGCCACCCTGAAGAAGCACGTTGGTAGTGGCGAAGTGAGATTCGCAAACACGTGTAGGAAAATTCTGTAGGTGTGTTTTCGTCATGATCCCCTGAAATGCAGTCTTGTAGACGCGTTTTCTCATTATTAGCTACATGCGGGCAAATTATTTTTCATTTACAACGTTAATTACAATTTTATTCACAAACTTTAGCTTATATTTTAAGGTTTCCGTGGGAAAGGAATTACTCTGTTTGCGGACTAATTAGCGGTATTGTTTTATTTCCATCTTAAAAATATTATTTTCATCTTAAAAAAATAGAGTATTATCTGGAAAAAAAAGCTTAAATAAATGTAAGATAAAATCATTACTTCGAGTAATTTAAAGAGACCAACTACTAGTGTTATATTTTCAAATACTGCAAAAATTAATATAAATTATGCTTAATTGTATGTACATTAATTTGCAAACTAAATGATTAAGGTGTTCTTCTTATAAAAATTTAATGCATGTCATAAAGTAGCCGGCAGCACAGAATTTTCACGTTCAGTGTTTTTAATCTGCAAGTTACTCGGTTTTTATAATTTACGCTTCACGAAAACATTATATTTTGCCGAAATAATAATATTGGTTAAAAAAAACGACCAACGATACAATCTAACTCATTTGCAAAAATAAGATAATTATCACCGAAAAAAATAAGCTCTGTGGGCTGCTTTTTTCTTGTTGTTATTGTTGAAATTGTTGAATAGACCTAATAACATTTTTTATGTATTTTAATTTTTTGCTGTGTGTGAATGTTACAAATTACTTTTGTTAATCGTACCGTAAAGTGATGGTTTGTTCCGTTCCAGCAACAGCGAAATTGTGAGTTGTGACACATGAATATCGATAAAGTATGGAATTTTTTTTTCTGCTATGAGTGATGCCACATTTCAGTTTCTATACTTTGAACAGCATTCGGTACGAATTTACACTGAACTAAAGTATTTGTTTTCCGTCGAAAGGTCTTAAGGGCCCTCCCTAGTTGTCATTTGAGTCTCGTTGTAAGCAGTTGTGTCTATTATAATTTTAAAAGATAACTTAGGAATATTTCAATCCAAATCTTTTTCCAGGACGGAAATTTGCTTGCCAATTCATGAATTTGGTTATTGAAACACAAATGTGTCGAAGTCAACAACATTTTTTGTAAGTAGCCTTCTGTTTACGATATTTGTTCTTCTGTGAAACAGTGTTTGCAACTATAACGATAATGATGTATACTTTCTGAACAGATTACTGTATTAAAACTCTATACTCTCCTCTTGATATTCTGAGGAAACAGAACACGCGCGGAGCTTGTCTATACGTACTATTATTATATCCATCTCCGCCGCAATGCTTCCTTACGGCCGAACGTGACCTTGAGACGTTTCTAATTTTTTCTTTTTTTACTTGAGAGGGTCGGCAGTTTGCCAACGTGACGCAGGGGAAGCTAGCTGCCCACGTGGTGCGTCGGTGAGTAACGGGTGACGCCGTAGGACGACGACGCCAGGTGACGCGACGGCGCAGTTGGGCGCTTGTTTCCCCCAGGGTTTGGGGGTGAGGATGCTGGACCCAATCTGCCACTGTGTACCCGTAGTGAGTCATGCCCCACCCTCCCTCGAGGCTGGGGGCCCTACACTTTGCACCAGCGGCGCCCTGGCAGGGGGGGACCCCCTTCCACCACCACCACGTCCACCGTCGTGTTCGAAGCAACTTCTCTCTGCTGCGCTCTCGCCGGGGCATTTACATTGCCCGCTGGGAGGGGGGAGGGGTAACGATCAGTTGTCGGGGAGGGAGTCCCAACCTCCCTGCCGTGCCCCCGCGCTTAATGCGAATTGGGATAAGCCAGTTGGGCGCGCGGCAGCTTTGCGCACCCACAATGCCCGCTTAACGAATCTTTCATTTGCGACAACGCCCTGCGCACCTGTGCGATTCTGTGGCGCGCGCGCGGGGGGTGGAAAAAAAAATCCCCCGCATTAGGGAACAAAACAGGTCTGGATGAACCATGGGGTACGTGGCAGCCTGGCGGGTGGGGAGAGAATTAATCGAAAGGTGTAAAAGTAGCTCACGACTTGATGCGCTCGATTGGGAAAGGCTGTCGTTTTTTTTTCCCCGGCATTGTGAGTGTCAGAGGAGAGTTTTGCAGCTCATGTGGCATATATTTTTTTGGCAAAAAACTTTTAAGTACCGCTTTAGTTAACTTATTATAGGGTTTTCTGATGTCGGTAATGTTCCCTCTTTTTTTTTTTGGTGACTTGCGCTGCATAGTTTTTGTAATTTGTGGCCGTCAAGATGCTGAAACTATGATTTAACTTGCTATAAAAATTATTTTGTTTTAAATCCAAAGCTTACCAACGAAGGGTTATTTTAAGCTACTAAAAGCAGTTTTTGTTTAAATTAGCAAACCGCTTGGGAATGTCTGTTCATAGTGCTATTCGTCGGGATCGAAGCAACAAATTTATAAATGCGAGACAGTTAAGCTACAGTAATCACACTGCAATAAGTATAGTTAATCTGCGGTTGAGTACTTATGAAATCGGCTTTTAAAATATAGCTACTATCCCTGCTCCTAACACGTATATTAATGGGCAACCCAAATTGGATACCCCCAATAAAGTGTGCTGATAAAACTTTTTCGCCAGAACATTTTTCGCGAGTTACTTAGTTGCGTGCCGTACGAGTTTGTTAAAATTACTAAAAACATTGAATTTACTCCAAATCGGATGCCACTTGGATGTTGGTTAGCTGTTAAGTTCATGATTTTTTTTNTACTAAAAACATTGAATTTACTCCAAATCGGATGCCACTTGGATGTTGGTTAGCTGTTAAGTTCATGATTTTTTTTTGTAGAGACAATTACAAACATCCAGAAAAAAACTGTTTTAAATTTAAAATATAGCTTATGGAAGTTCCGNTTTTTTTTGTAGAGACAATTACAAACATCCAGAAAAAAACTGTTTTAAATTTAAAATATAGCTTATGGAAGTTCCGCAACAAAGCAATGTACGAATAAGCTTTGATTTGTGTTATTATTAAAACACAAATCTTTGCATTTCTGCGGAAAATGAAATGTGTTTATGTATGTAATGTATTTAAAAGAATTACAGAAACTACGCAAAAGAGGAACATAATTTTTCTTGAGTCTTATTGAACATCACTGCCGAGCGTTAAGAAACTAACAAGTTATTGAGAAATATAAATATTTACCGGTTAAGTAACTGTCACTTTTCTCATAACAGCTACTGTTGCACTACCAGTGATTTCAGTGATTGTCAGCAGTAACCGCAGTGGCTAATGGTAGAGTGGAGGATGTTGGGCGACTCTTAACATGGGGGCCTTGAGAGCCCATGAGGGTGAAGCGAGGTGAATATGGATTAGCGCCGGAATGCAACGCTGGGGGGGAACGGGAGATAACAGAGAAAACCCGCCGTCCAGCGGCATCTTCCAGCACGATTCCCACGTGCGGAAATCCGGGAGCGACCCCTCCGGGAGTCGAACCCGGCTCGCCTTGGCGGCGGAGGGTGAAATACTGCAAGGTACGCTGGCGTTTGTTGTTCATTGTACTTGGCTGTTTCTTCGCTATATGTCGGCCAAGAAAGGTCGTTCCGACGGTCCGGCGAAAATTCGCATAGCGTGTGATGGGCTGTATACTGTATAGTCCAATCACGGTTACATCCAGCTTTTCTGAACCCCTGCCAAACTTCTATTTTCAGGATATCCCTTCGCCTTATGCAAGAAAATCTTAACCGAGTCTAGAAAATTACACCAAAGGGACAACGCACCGCATTCGTGCGCACTCAGTGTAATAATATTTTGCATTAGAACTATTTCTTACTACTCGTTACCAACACACCTATTTTCTACCTGTTTTTATTTACATTGATTATATATATAAAAAATTGATTAATAAAATATATAAAAAAAAATTTTATTTAATAAAAATGAGGTATTTTTATGTTAACATAAGTGTGAAATGCTTGTGAGACACGACATATTTAGGAAACAACCAATGACGTCATACATGGGCTGATTTTTCAAAGGTTCAATTCGAAAAAGTGTGAGGAAACTTCGAATAGACTATATTGCTTGTTGTGCCATGCGTATGACTGGCGGGTTAATCCACTGCGTGGGCTCGTGTTCTCTGTTTCAGGTGAGTGTCTGGCGAGGCCCGGTGGAAAGTTGCGGGANTTTGTAGCGCGCGCTCCGGAGATTAGCCGGCCATCGGTCATCACCCCCTCTTCAACACACACCCCCTCCCCAGGCATGCTTAAACCCCTTCTACCCATCTGGAGGCGTCCCTCCGGCCCCCCTGACAAACTTTTCTATCTCAGGAGGTCCTCCAGTCCGTCTGGGGCCGCCGCTAACGCGCGCACTCTAAGAAATATTTCGCAAATTTACTGTAGTCCATTCACGGTTACTTCCAAATTTTCTGAACCCCTGATAAAGTTGTAATTCCAGGATGTTCTTCCGACTCATGCAAACAAACCTTAACCTAATCTAGAAAATTTCACCAAAGGGACAAACAACGCACCGTATTTGTGCGCACACAGTTTAATAATATTTTGAAAAATAACTATTTCTTACTCGTTATTGCCAACACGGCTATTTTCACTCTGTTGTAATTCATATTAATAATAAACGAAATATTATAATTTATAGATAAAATGTAAAAAAAAGTTCAATTTAACTGAAAATAAGGTACTTTTATGTTAACACTCTTATAAAATGCTNATGTAAAAAAAAGTTCAATTTAACTGAAAATAAGGTACTTTTATGTTAACACTCTTATAAAATGATTGTGATACATGGCATATCTAAGAAACAACTAAACACGTCATAAATTGAGTGATTTTTCAAAGATTTGATTCAAAAAGTGTGAATATACCGCGGATTGACTATATATTAGTGTATACGTAGAGTGATAAAGGGCGAATAGTAAATTTATTTCCCATACATCCATGGCAGCGTTCTTATACATTTGCTCAGGAAACAGTCAAATACGTAGGAAACTTCCCAACTTCGCATAATNGTAAATTTATTTCCCATACATCCATGGCAGCGTTCTTATACATTTGCTCAGGAAACAGTCAAATACGTAGGAAACTCCCCAACTTCGCATAATAGCGACGCTAAATATCCCATATTTGTAGCCAGATGTGTGGTAATATTTCCATACGATATGTGGGTTAAAAACTTCCAATTAAGTTTAGGAAGTTTGCCTTTTTTTCTAGCGTGAGAGTTCGCGTCTCCACCACAGCGAACCGGGTCCTATTCCCACCGGGGTCGCTCCCCGGATTTCCGCTTGTCGGCGGGTTTTCTCTGGGATCTTCCGTTTACCCCGTTCCTGCATTCCGGCGCCGCTCCACACCCACCTCGCTTCGCCCTCGTCGGCTCTCGAGACCACGTTGTCGAGAACCGCACGAACCTATCCACTCCGCTCGCCACTCCCGTCCGTCTAGCGTCTCTTTGGTTTTTTCTTTCCTCGCCAAAGTGTAACTCGTCCTGATGAAAGAATACTTCTTCAACCTCGCGTCCCCGCCGTCACACGGAGCAAATTTAGAATTTCTCTGTTCCGTATGACAGATTATTTCTAACTCTATCCTCCTCCTTCGTACCCACAACACACATCAACAGAAGCTCCCCAAAATAAATGTTTGCTCTATCTTCCACTCGACCAAAAATTAAAATTGCTACGTGGGGTGAATGGGTTAAGCGAGGTGACTCGGAAAAAGAAGTCCTGTTCCAATAATTTTCCGTGCTTGGTTCATGCTGTATGATTTTTATTTTAAATTACACGTTAGTTGCGTTATATTGACTGACAGTGGTTATTTCACCGTTTAGAAAAAAATTAAAATAAAGAGTAGATTTTCCCTTTAATTATTATCTTCGCAATGACATCTTGGACTCTGCTAGTATTAAAAGATTTTTCTGCTGCAACTTTGGTCTCCAAGTCTAAATAAATAAAAATGGCTTTTACAATAATTTAATCCTAGTTAGATAAGTTTTTCCTTTTTTTCTACTTGCTGTAACATTGAATATTTTATGTTGTTTTTCTTACTCCATAGATTGTATAGAATTTTTACAATCTGATTTTTTTACATGAAGTACCTTGTTATCAAATCGTGAGTATATTTAAAGTATGCAAGGTAGTAATTGGTTTTCAATGAGAAGGTTTATCTCCCCCTCCCCCTTTCCCCACTAACTTTTTGCAAATAATCCATAGCTGACGAGGCCCATGCTCTGTTAATAGAATATTATAGCTTTTTCTATTTTGGCTAACTTAACTTCTGTACTCCTGTGAACCTGTAACGCAGAAATTTTGGTGATGTGTGAATCGGAGTGACAGAAGCGCTGTCTCTCTCCGGTGTGTTGGGCAATTGTGTGAATCCAAACCTTGATGGGCTAATGCCCACATACCCTGCGTCGTTTCCTCGACTGCCATTAGTAGTTATAAATAGTATGTTCTGCTGCACCTGGCGTCCTGGCGGTGACAAGGGGACGAGCTGGCGGCCATCTTGGATGCCGTCAGGAGGATATTTTTCCCCTTTTTCCCTAGGAATTTCCCTTTTCTCCCTAAAAAAAACTGTTAAAATCGTCAGAATATGCCTCAAAATTTCCCGAATTTCCCTCAAAACTGCAAACTTTTTCACAAAAAATGTGTGTTGCACAATGCAGCTGACTTTTGCACAATTTCCACCGATGACTCCACAATGTGGCTAAGTGACTTCTTTTTGGTGATGAGGGGTTGAGGGGTTTTGAGGGGTTACCCTGACATTTACGCTCTATTTTTCCATGCCAGCACCATCCATCTTGTCTGAGGAATGTTCGAGTTCATTGCTCCACCACGCAACTTCTCTAATCATGCTCTGTCATTCCACCTTGGTTTTCTCATATTCCTTCTGGTGTTCTGTCACCTGGCGTCCTGGCGGGGACGAGTCTCATCCTCTGTTATTCCACCTGCGCGTCACAGAGCATAGTCTGCCCACGAACGCTAGCATAAAATCGCACCGCACGCATGCGTCAAGTATGCCCTAAACTTACCCATAAGCATAGTTGGCTGTAATTTCCGAACCATTTAAGATATACTCACCAAATTCATAACATAGGCATTACCGCCGACAACGCAAAGCACCGCAGGGTCAAGTATGCCTTAAGCGCACTTATAAGCATAGTTAACTGTAATTTCCGAACTGTTTAAGATATCGTCTCCAAATTCGTAACATAGACACCACCCCCGGCAACAAAAAGGACCGCAGGGTTAAGTATGCTCTAAGTCTACTTATAAGCATAGTTGGCTGTAATTTCAGAACCATTTAAGATATAGTCACCAAATTTATAACTTAGGCATCACTCCGACAACGAAAAGGGCCGCATGGTCAAGCACACCCTAAGCCCACTTATAAACATACTTTCCCACCATTTCCCACCCACCTAAGCTATAGGCACCAAATTTATATCATAAACATCACCTCTGAGGAAGGACAGGGTGGTAGGGTCAAGTAAACTTTAAGGCATCTTATAAGCATATTCGACCACCATTTCCCGTCCACCGAAGCTATAGTCGTCAAATTCATAACATAGGCATCGCGGCCGACAACGAACAGGATGATAGTGTCAAGTACGTCCTAAGCTAGCTAATAAATATTCTGTTTTTTTTTGCAAGTAGCGCGTAATGTACATAAGAAGGTTAGGTTACTTGCGCGCGAAACTTCGTGCAGGAACGACTATTCTTCTTCAGGTTGAGTTTCGGACGTAAGTATGTGGACAAAAGTCAAGTTGTCGAATAAACTTTGGACCTCGGACCGTCTGACATTCGGACCGAAAACGGCGACAGAGGCTCAAGTGCATCAATCAGCGTTAGGTGTCTTCGGGACATTGCCTATGGTAGACAAGAACTACCACACAGCGTACAGAAGCACAGAAGTAGTTGCGGAGGGCGCCGCATGGGGGCACTGCGCTCGCCCGCGGCACCTTGCCAGATGGCTAGTCGCAGGGCGTAGTGTTAAAGGAGAGGGCAATAGGGGACCGGGGGTAGGCCTAATGGGATGACGGGAACAGAATATCGCTTCTCTCTCGCCCTCAATCCACTTCGTGGGCGCACACATGGTACCACCTTTTGGCCACTCCGGGCTTCCCCCCAAGGGCGTCCATCTGCTTTCTCAGCGTCCAGTTTCTCCGCCCACGTTTAACTGCAGCCGGCGAGAATCGATCGTTCACGGAGATGACTAAATGAATCAGAACACGCTCGTTACGAGAGTGTCCGCGGTCGTTTACGGTAGAGTGAGCACATTTGAAATATATCATTGAAAAAAGAAATCACTGCCCATAACTGCACTGACATACATGCTCCCATTTAAATTGACAGCGAATTGATTAAAATAGTTCTGAGACTCAACTTAGCATTGAGAGTGCAGTATGTAAATTTATGGCTACTGAAATTTGAAGATTTTCGTTTTATACACACAAGAGCACCAATTTGCATATTTTTAACACAGCTGTTTTGCTAAAAAATTCCTTTGTTTCAGCTTTTACGATGCATGAATAAAGTGATCAGTTTAATGGAAATGTTAATCTTTCATATAGCGGAAGAATACAAAATGTGAAGAAGAGTAGATCCTAAGTAGGGTATCAAAAGTTTTGAATTAACGGTGAACAGTTTCAGGTTGTGGGCAAGCCCACACGAAGTTTTTTTTTTTTTTTTCGGAGTGGCCCAAACCTGTAAGTTAATTTTATCTAGTCCTCATATGCGTACTAGATGTTCTGCATTAGATCATACCTTACTTCTTAACTTCAATGCATTTTAGCCTTTTGAACACTTTTATACTCCTATGTCAAGCCGGGTCCACCATCTTCTAATGCATGGAAAAAATGTCTGCATCTAACCACACAGAAAAAAATGACTGTGAATCTCAAAATATTAAAATTACAATGCATCACTGTTCTAGCAACTGGATAGCTATTTAAACAGAATTGAATAAGAAATTAAAGCAGTCGTACCTGGTTGAACATAGGAATGCAAATGTTTATTATATACAGACAAAATTTTTGTGCCATTAATTAATTTTTTTTTTCGTTACTTTATAAACAGTAGCAAACCGTAAAAATTATAGTGTCTGCTGTAGGAATACAAGTAATAAGAAAAACCAAATCTAGAGGCCAGAGAACAAAATCAAGTCTCCTAGGAAATGTGCGTAAATGGTAATTGCGGTATCCGGATTCACATTAAAATGAAGGTTAAAGTCTAAATGGCTATATTTGCCAGCCCATTCTTTCTTTCTTCTTTCATAGCTAAGCGCAATTAGATTTTCAGTCGTCACAGGCTGTTGAAACTTCATTCACAACTACAAGTCGTTACAGGAAGGACAACGGAACTTCGAGCACTGTTCTTACGTCTGGCTAAAATAGCTCATAGAGCACTTTCTTAATGCTTATACCGGGTTCTTTGGTGTATTTAAATGCTTAAACTGCCAGGCCTATATTTTCCAATGTAATAATTTATTTATAAAAACAAGTAAATAATGAAATAGTTTCGTAGTGGAAAAGAAAATAAGTTTTACTAATTAAGTTTCAGTGTTTTCTTGAATGTTAAAATTCTACGTGTCCTTTTATGTTATTAAAATTGTAAATCTGGCCAACTTTGGGCTGTTTGTCACTAACGGTTTGGCGGATTATTTTGAAATACATATATTTGACAGGCCCGGGAATGAATTTCCTGCAGTTAGCAGATGCATTATTGACAGTTTGAATTTTCATATAAGCGTTTTTGTTGGGCGGCTGAGACATTCGTATTATGCACATCATTTCAGCATAAAATCACTCAAATTTACTTATGTTGAAGCCACATTCATTTTTTTCCGCATGTCTTGGTTCTGTCTGCATGTAGTTTTAATATGATAGATAATTGCGCAATAACATGAGGGAGGGAGAGAGAGAGAGAAACGTGTGTATGGAGAGATAAGGTCCATTTAAACTTCAAATGTAAAACATTTAGGAAATCGTAAAAATGAAATTTAATTTCTTAAAAATATTTTGTATGTGAAATTCTGTGCGTGGCCTGTGATAACTTGTACCTAATTATGAAAGGTGTTAGTTTTTTTCTCTTTCTGTATAACGGAAATATTGAAACTGTAGGCTTTGTGTTACATACATATAGTTTACGTGGAAATACAACAAAATTCTAATATTCCGAAAATGACACAGTTCTTGTACCTGCCAGTTGACGAGTACGCCAGAAATATAAATTGTATTTTCAGGAATACGCCATCATTATTTTGCGAGCCTGGCTGTCTTCCGTCGTTGCTACAAACTTTTAACGCAGTTTCCGTTTGTATAACTCTGGAGATCTTGGGGTGCGAAATTCCTGTGGCTGGCGTCTGACTGTGCGGTGGAACACTCCGAACTCGCGCATTTCTTCCATCGTCAGCTGGATATATTATTTTCTCCCCGTGCCCACTCAATTTCCTATTATTTCTCCTGCCATCTGCAGCTCAGATACTCACGCCCTCAACATACCCCTTCCCCCACCCACCCCTCCGCGTACCTGTAACCTGGCGCCCTTAATGAAATTGCACCCTTCCCGAACCCTTCTTCCAGACGCTTCCNCATACCCCTTCCCCCACCCACCCCTCCGCGTACCTGTAACCTGGCGCCCCTAATGAAATTGCACCCTTCCCGAACCCTTCTTCCAGACGCTTCCAGGGGTGAACACGAATACTCGCCCACTGCCGGGGAAAAATTCAAAATTGCCTGACTTTTGCGGATAACTTAGTTGTGGCAAGACTAACAACGTTTAAATTGAATTTCAAGAATAAATTTAGCAGGAGTAAGTAAATAATTTTTAAATTACNGTGGCAAGACTAACAACGTTTAAATTGAATTTCAAGAATAAATTTAGCAGGAGTAAGTAAATAATTTTTAAATTATAAGCACGACGAATTTACTTTCTCACAGTTAAGCAATATACATTGTCTGTCTCTAACAGTTAGCGTATAACGTTTATAATTCATGGTAGCTAAATAAAGAATAGAGTAAAATATCTCTGTCGAATNTCTCTAACAGTTAGCGTATAACGTTTATAATTCATGGTAGCTAAATAAAGAATAGAGTAAAATATCTCTGTCGAATAAAAACATTCTTCGGAGTGTACCAAATAAATATTAGATTCCGTGTTTTCAATTTTACTCTGTGGACTATCTTCTGTGTGAAATTAGCGTGTTCTGTTATGCAATATGTTGTTGAAACAATAAATGAAATTCGTATTGATTAAACACATTTAATTGATCCTTTTTCGAAGAAGTTCACCAACGAGTCTGTTAATATGGTATCCAAATTTATTTAAAAAAATATGTTGTGTAATATACGGAGAATTTTTGATTTTTGTGAAATCAGATCAATATTCATTTAAATTATTTTTGACTGCTTATATGGATACTTCATCCGCGTGCAATTATGTGTATAAGCTAGAAAAAAAACTAATTTAAGGAAAACATTTAATTTTCACATTTTCGATTTTGATTTCAAGTTGTAAACGCTGATACTAATATAATAATTTTGCAGTTTGATTAAACAGTGTCCCTGAATGTTCATAACCTCAGCAGTGGTATGCATAACTTTTAACTATAAAGTGCATTATGATATATATTTGTCGCTAACTTCCTGTATTGGTTCATTGCCTCGTCCCACGATTATATTTGTCATAATTTTTCAGTCTTACATTAGCTTAAAACTAATTGTTTGTATCTTCTTTTCATTTGAAGTTGGCATAATTTTTTATTGTCAGGTATACCAGGCATTCATTTTATTGATTTTTGCTGTTAATTAAACCTTTTTACAAAATTAGACTTTGCAAAAAAAAAGATTTCAAGGCTTGCTGCAGTTAAAATTAGCAGCGATGTAGAAAAATTATTTGTGTCTTACTATCGTATCGTATTTAAACTGTGATGCACACAAGAATAAGAATTAACATATCAGCAACATATTTACTGTCATAACAGGTTCAGAGTTAAATTTTATGGACGTATAAAAAAAATTGTCAGGTGCAAGGATAGAATGTCGATAGTAAAGTATACACTAAGCAGGGCTTTCAAAAGTGCTCAGTTAACATATACGAGCCTTATAAATGGAATTGCGAGTATTACATTCGGCGGAATAGTCCTGCTAGTTTCTCAAAACAGGACCACTGATAACCAGCATCCATTGTAGTAAGTACTTGTTTTCCCGGCAGATGCGTGATCGTCTCGCTGTTTGCACACCCCTTACATTTCTTCGTCACTTCTTTTTTAACGGCATCCTTCTTCTTCGCCTTCTCTTTCTCGCCGCCGTATTTTTTTCCCCCTTCTTCTTTCTCCTCTCGTGGAACTCGACGTGTCGCGCGCACACCTTAGAAACTCTCCCGTCTTCCACCCCCACCCCCCTACTTCTTCTTTTCACCCTGTACCTCAATTCTCTCTCCACCCTTCCCCATCGTTTCCCCCNGAACTCGGGACTGAAGTGTATGTGCTGAGGTGCGAGAGACCAAATTAAAAGTGTCAGGAGCAGTCTCTTAGCTGTTTGGGCGGTAGACGGAGAACGGAAAAGGAGGGACAAAAAACGTATTGCGCGGGCGAAGTCGTAGCTGGCGGTGTTACAAGGAACGTACCTGGTCGCCAACACCTGCAATCAGAGTTGACTTCTCTCCGCGAAAGAAGGGGATTTCGCATTCGTCGCAGGGAACTATAGTCTCCATATTGTCCATCCACACTAAGATAACCATCATAATTTAGATAGGTCAGTTAAAAATAATTTTAAAAAAAAATCCCTTTTCTACGGTGACAATTTACACTAAGTTGCTTTTATAAACTCTTCACTCTCCCCTCATAGCACTTATTAACATTTCCCCTCCATTGTGTATTTATAGTATCGGATAGCTAATTTGTAGGCAAAATTTTACAATGTCCTCTTCATTACTGGNTCCCCTCCATTGTGTATTTATAGTATCGGATAGCTAATTTGTAGGCAAAATTTTACAATGTCCTCTTCATTACTGGTAACATTTTAGGCTTAAATAATAGGCAAGTTTCGTTGGTCGCTTTGTTTTCATGATAATACCACAATCATACACAGANAACATTTTAGGCTTAAATAATAGGCAAGTTTCGTTGGTCGCTTTGTTTTCATGATAATACCACAATCATACACAGACACATGTTTATTGAGCCTTTTTGGACACGCATAATTAACAGTTTTTTTTAAGTAATAGGGCCATGCGTCCAGTGAAAAAAAAAACACAGTTCTCTAAAATTGCCTCCTTAGACGTTGCTAGACTGGAAAGAAAGAATAAGTAGGCCTATTTTTTATACAAGGAATCAAGTCTCGTGGCTATAGGTGCGAAATTGTACTAGACATTATACTACACAACCCGATATAAAAAGAGTACACAAATGGTTCTGCCAATATGTTTAGTCACCTATTTGTTCGACAGGAGTGATAAATGCTAATATTTTTATTTACCAGCAGTTCTAACGAAGATTGTCACTTTAATATCAAGCACATCGATAGCAAATGGGAGCTCGATAACGAATAATTATGATTAATTAAATATACACATACTTCGTGATTTATTTTATCTATAGTTTTAAACGTCTAATTTTTTTTATCTTTTTAGCTACTCGTATCTGTTTACTGGACATTGCCTTCTCAGTTATTTTTGCTTTTGCCCATATTTTAAGTGAAGCCTGTCAGTTTTCGTTAGTTATTTTTATCGGCTGAGATTTCTTCATAGAATATTAAATCTAAATGACCTGTGACTACAGAAGTAGCATGAACCACAAATGTTTCAAATTCCTGTATTTATTTAATGGACTAGCGTTTTTTATGTCGTGCGTATACGCAGCAGATTCAACATGGCAGTGACATGTATTTGCAGAGTAATTAAGATTCTAGAGTATGTTCTGCTGTTTCCTTTTTTTAAATCTATTGAAAGTAGGTGTATTTTGGAAGAGTTATCAAACCAGTAATTTATTATTAAATACCTACATGTGTTAATTTTTCGTAAAATAAATGTAACAACGGTCGTTGGGTTTCAGAATGCTGCAGTAATGTTTGTAATTTTTTTTTGTTACTGTNTCGTAAAATAAATGTAACAACGGTCGTTGGGTTTCAGAATGCTGCAGTAATGTTTGTAATTTTTTTTTGTTACTGTCGCTTATTTTTTTAAAAGTCGTATTTTCACTATTGAAATGGGAACTCAGCTACTGTTATATTAAAATTTTCTGATTCTGTTGCAAACCTTTAAACCGAGTAAACGATTGCCAAACAGGCATTGACGATAAATTTTTTCCCAATTTAGATTACTACCTGTCTGCAATATGCAGAATTTACCGTATTTGCCGTTATCGCATAAAACGTAGTCCACACGAATAGGCAAACGTATTTGTGTGCGCCTGTTTACAAAACTGATTGCGACAGAGAATGTGATATCTGAGCAAGTCAGATCAAATCCCATTTACCTGGCGGCTTCGATTCCATGCCTACATTTCGAAGAAACGCTATCAAAATTCACTTGCCCATAAATAATGCAAACGACCATATATCCTTTACTACCCGGTACAACGTAGGCTGAAGGACTTGTTAAACGTAAAAACTACAATATTACTGCACACGCGAGGAACAAAACAGCCTAGGACTTCTGAATAATAGAACAGGACATGGAAAAATGTATTTCCAATCTAGACTGTTCTTAATGTGTGGGAAAAAATCAAAACATTAATGTAAACACAACTGGAGTTTTCTTTATTTATCAGCTTGAAAATCTGAACACAGTTATACGAACGAACGTTGTATTTTGGAGCACATTCATATAACAACATATACATTTTTTTTTTCATGTTTTGAATTTTGGTTGAATTCGTATTAGCATAATTCAGTAAGAATATATAAAGTTCTCACTCGCAGAAAACACTGCTGTAAAGTGAAATACGGGCCAAATTGGTTGCCAACGTGTCAGGGTCTCACGGTGACTAAAAAATCTAAAAGATGTGTGTAGATCGTTTTTTCAATTGTACCCGGAAGGTGAAGCTATGCCGCAATTTTGCCTTTTTTACTCTACAAAACTATTAAATTAATCGCAGCTATTTGCCCTTTAGCGAGTTAGTTTACTAGCTTCGCGAGTATAACGTAAAGTAGCAATTATATAACTACATATAAACTATAATTACAGCCAAATATATAATTCAAGGTTTTCGTGGGGGCAACAGCAGACTTGTTAAGCAAGAATGATTTATAACAATATTTCCAGTTACTAAGTGCGCTTCAGTAGCACAGTGGATGGAATGCTTGCTCTGCACCCAATATACCATGACGTGTAAGAGCACCGNACTAAGTGCGCTTCAGTAGCACAGTGGATGGAATGCTTGCTCTGCACCCAATATACCATGACGTGTAAGAGCACCGGGGCAGGCACTTAAATCTCCTTTGACTGCTGTAAGCAGTNCGTAAAATAAATGTAACAACGGTCGTTGGGTTTCAGAATGCTGCAGTAATGTTTGTAATTTTTTTTTGTTACTGTTGCTTATTTTTTAAAAAGTCGTATTTTCACTATTGAAAGGGGAACTCAGCTACTGTTATATTAAAATTTTCTGATTCTGTTGCAAACCTTTAAACCGAGTAAACGATTGCCAAACAGGCATTGACGATACATTTTTTCTCAATGTAGATTACTACCTGTCTGCAATATGCAGAATTTACCGTATTTGCCGTTATCGCATAAAACGTAGTCCACACGAATAGGCAAACGTATTTGTGTGCGCCTGTTTACAAAACTGATTGCGACAGAGAATGTGATATCTGAGCAAGTCAGATCAAATCTCATTTACCTGGCGGCTTCGATTCCATGCCTACATTTCGAAGAAACGCTATCAAAATTCACTTGCCCATAAATAATGCAAACCACCATATATCCTTTATTACCCGGTACAACATAGTCTGAAGGACTTGTTAAACGTAAAAACTACAATATTACTGCATACGCGAGGAACAAAACAGCATAGGACTTCTGAATAATAGAACAGGACAGGGAAAAATGTATTTCCAATCTAGACTGTTCTTAATGTGTGGAAAAAAATCAAAACATTAATGTAAACACAACTGGAGTCTTCTTTATTTATCAGCTTCAAAATCTGAACACAGTTATACGAACGAACGTTGTATTCTGGAGCACATTCATATAACAACATATACATTTTTTTTTCATGTTTTGAATTTTGGTTGAATTCGTATTAGCATAATTCAGTAAGAATATATAAAGTTCTCACTCGCAGAAAACAGTGCTGTAAAGTGAAATACGGGCCAAATTGGTTGCCAACGTGTCAGGGTCTCACGGTGACTAAAAAATCTAAAAGATGTGTGTAGATCGTTTTTTCAATTGTACCCGGAAGGTGAAGCTATGCCGCAATTTTGCCTTTTTTACCCTGCGAAAATATGAAATAATGGCATCTATTTGCCCTTTAGCGAGTTAGTTTACTAGCTTCGCGAGTATAATGTAAAGTAGCAATTATATAACTACATATAAACTATAACTACAGCCAAATATATAATTCAAGGTTTTCGTGGGGGCAACAGCAGACTTGTTAAGCAAGAATGATTTATAACAATATTTCCAGTAACTAAGTGCGCTTCAGTAGCACAGTGGATGGAATGCTTGCTCTGCACCCAATATACCATGACGTGTAAGAGCACCGGGGCAGGCACTTAAATCTCCTTTGACTGCTGTAAGCAGTGAACGATGTAAATTAAAAACCAACATATTAGTTGTTCATTGGTGAGTGTTTTCGAGCTAAATACAGTTAGCATTGTAGTATTTTTGCCCCAGTTCACATCTCGTATTTATTTGTATTGTCCATATTCCGAACTATTAGGCAAGCTTTATCACGTATTTTATTTATTAGCTGGTAAGTTAAAATTATTTATAATATTTATCATTTATTTCACAACGTAGTTTGCACTTGTAAGCTTCTTATATTTCCTGTGTCGTGTTAAAACCTTTATGATGGGCCAACAAGTGCGAAAAATGTCTATATTTTCCATTTAAACCCAGTAACGCAACAAGTAAAATAAGCTATGTTCTGTTTATACAGCTAAATTTCAAACGGAAGTTATATCATTTCATATTTACCGTGTGTTGTAAGTAAACATAAATTTCGCATTCACGTGAATACATCCACAGTTTCTGCGTTCTCACACGGACGTCGCAACATGTGAACGCGGCGGGATGTTAATGTTGTCGCCTCGGCTCAGATGATTGACCCGGCCGCCGATAGATGTCAGTGAAGTGCGCAACATGGCGTCTCCCTCCACCTCTCTCCCCCTCCGCTCCTTTCCGCCCCTCCATCTACGAACCCGCTACGCGCCACGTAGGAACTGATTGAATTTTAATTCCTCCCACCCCCTTTTCCGTGTCGCCAATACCCGATCACGGTAAAAAAAAAAAAAAGTGTCAGGGCGATGTCACGCGCGCGTAAAAATGACGGCTAGTAATTGTTTTCACGTACGCCTTGGCAGCTAATACTTGAGGGGGGCTGGAGGGGANCGCCTCTCATTCACCCTTTCAACAACTTTTTTTTTTCCCCGTCACTCCTGTCCTCGACAATAATTGGCTTCTTTGCGCAAACAACGCGACTGCGACGCCGCTGAGCGATGGGGACCTCCCGTATCGCCCGTGGACCACGCGCCCCGCAAATTACAAACACGCGTTTTACCACTGCGAACAGAGCCGCGCTTCGTTCATCCGTCAAACAATCTGATGGAACTGCCATTAGGCTGGAGTTTACGAGGAGTCAGGAACTGTGGTGACTCATGAATAATTCTCGCGTCCACTTTATTTACTGTAGAGACGATTTTGTGCCTAGCAACATGCAGTTGCAAATTTGTTTCGAAAAATAAAAACAAAACAACCGTGCCTTATAATATATGGAAGGGGTTCTTAAAATGTGTGGTTTTGAGAACCCCGGGGACGCGGTAGTGTAGTGGTTAGACTACTCGCCTCCCACAAAGGCAAACCGGGCTCGATTCCCGGTGGGGTCGCTCCGGGATTTTCGTATGTGGAAATCGTGCCGGACGATACCGCTGGTTGGCGGGTTTTCTCAAGGATCTCCCGTTCCCCCCTCCTAATTCCAGTACTGTTCCATAATCACCTCGCTTCACTCCAATCGGCTCTCAATACTTCGATGTTCAGAGCCGCCCAAATCTCTGCACTCACTCGAGAACCCCTTTGATAGGTTGTACGTTTTGTCGGAACCCCAACCGTTTCTTTAATATAAGCTAAGAAAATATTGTCGTGTATGCAGTCTATTTATTTTTCCCTATACAAAATTTTATAATGTAAATTTTAGTTTGCAACAAAATTTGCAAAAACCACATTAATTTTTTAGCAATAATGTTACACAGTTACAGCATAAGTACAACATAATTACGTAAAGTTAAATATATCATTTTCACTTGCGGACTGCTGACTATAAGTTCAAGGACCCTTTAGAGGTCCGAGGACAACAGCTAAAAATAGTTGATTTAAAGTGATTCCAAAGGAATATATGCCCATACGCCTTTGAAATTATAACTCAAAGACCAATAATAACATTTAAGATGTCTCATTGTAGACCTGTATTGGATAATATGCAACTACAGTAACACCTGTTGCTGTCATCAAATTGCATTATGTCATGTTTTCTCACTTACTGTGCATTAAATTTCGTGACGTGGAAGCGTAATTGCTTTTCAACTTTGGCTTTTCAATGAGTAAGTCAAATGTATCGAAAATATATGCTCATAAAGAACAGTTATAACGCCTGAAAGTGGGCAACACGCAATAGAAATGTGTTTTCTTGAGGTCGCGTATTTCATTTGCCCCTGCTGACACTGCTTTACCACCTCGTATGTGATGAATACGGCCTACCTGCAGGCTTCAGAAGTCTTATTTCGTAATAAACAATTTATCGCCCACCGCTATTCGCGCCTTCGAAACCCCTAGTGCGCAGCACCAGATCGACGAAAATGGCCCTTATAGAGGGCATAACTAAATGACAATTATATTGCATATTCCAGTAAAACGTGAGTGTTTTGTGTTGGTTTGCATACACACTATGCCAAGAAACAGGAATATTTGAGGCTGTAATTGAATTGCATAAACTAATGGTTTATATCGGGGATTTTATATGCTCATTTGTTGAATATTTGGAAATTTTTAAGATCACATTTGATGGTGTGCGATATTGTTTAGTAAAGTGAAAATTTACCTAATTCATCAGATTATAAAAAAATTACTTGTTTCATTGAGATACATATGCAGCTCGGTAATTACGAAAAATCACATCTTTGCGGGAAATGGCCAAACATATTTGAGAACTGCAGTTTTGGGCCTACAGATTATGTTTAAGTATTATTACATTTGTGCAAATGTGCAACCATATTGTCCTTTTTTTTTTCCTTCACTTTAATGAAGGAAGTTAATGAATGAATCACTTTTTAGTCGGTTGGGATAGTATGTGAACATATATTTTTGTCACTTTTTATTCTTTTTCTATTGAGGTTTTTTCAAGTTTTTCGTTAGTTCTATTAAGTTAAATTTTATTTTATTATTAAATTTTTCTACCCACGAATTTCCTTGTTTTTCATTCACCGTCACACTATCGTTTACCAGCATTTTACATCACTTTATCCTTCGGATATTTTTGTACAAACATTATATACCCTCCCTTGATATAAATACTTTATAAGGTATTTTCCTGATTTTTACACAGCGCAAATTAATTATATTTGTTTGATTAAGTTACTGAATTTATAGGAAAAAAACATTTACGTATTGTCACCTAGAAATCGTCCCATTTTAATTAACATTTAATTATATATTACTGCAATCAGTCATATCAGCAAAGAATGTGTATACCCTCAACGCAAGTAGATAAGTACATATTTCCGCCGCTAGAAGTCAGCCACTTTCCTCTAAAATGCGAATTAGGAAACACTTCGGACTACAAGTCGTGTATGTGTTTGCGGTTTATTTTTTTAGAACATTCATCCGTTGATTTTTATCCAGTAGTTTAAGCTCCAGGCCAGGCGGCTACGTGCATACAAGTGAAAAACTGCTATCCATTGGTGTCATTTAAAGGAAATCTCTTGGCGGTTTAGGAAGCCATAGTGGACCAATGTAGCTGGTTCAACTCCCACTTTGGGTGTGGGTATATTTCACGTTCATATTTAAATTACTATAATTATTTTTAATTCAAAAAATGAAAGAACTGCAATAAAATGCCTGTTAAAAATTCCGAAAATTGTAAACGGAGTATTTTTTAGTAGTTTAATTAGTGTTTAAAATGAATGTCCTGCGCTTTTCTTTTTCGAAATATATTACTACCGCCCAACTAGGATTTAGAAAGTATGTCTCCACAAAATTGTATGGTTAGTGGCGCCGTAATTAAAGTTCAAAATACTATATTACACGACGATTTCAATTAAAAGATTTAATTCCCAACAAATTTTTTTATTAATGTTGAGCTCTTAACCTGGATTTTTATTTTATTGCACACACTGCAGGGTGGTGATAGTGTTAAGAAAAACGTATTATCAAATTAGGAGACGTCGAAAGTTTGAATTATTTTGAATACGCTATAACAATTCAAGTGGCAGTGAACTGAATGTTGCCAGGAGAAGCTTTACTCGTCGAAATAAGCGCGGCTCGCCACGGAGTTCACTTGCACGGAGGGAATGAAAAGCGACCCGAAAATCCTGTAAGCGGGTGGCAATCGTTGGACCGACTGAGCCGCCGAGATACCTGTCATTATAGCCATAATCTGGATTCAGTCATTGAGTTCCTTTCGTAGGCATGCGCAGGGTTAGGTAATTGGGTATGCAAACCACAAAACTAAGATCCACTTGTACGACTTGTACGAGATTCAAAAACATAAATTAAAAATATATGAAAACATATTCGTCACAAATAACCTCGCTGTTAAAAGCCGCTCATATCTCTTCACTCGCTCACTCTAAAGTACGTGAAATGTATTTTTAATTTAGTTATATTTTCAAACGCGCAGACACTCTAGTCAAAAATACGATATTGGAAAGATTAGTTTTAATTTTCCTAAATAACATTATGGAATTGGGGGGGG
>NQII01000420.1:309846-343637 GCA_002778355.1 Clitarchus hookeri
TCAAGCACCCTCCTCTCCCCCTCGGGACAGAGGTGTCGTTGGCGATGGGGCGATCCGCGGGCCCTCGCGGGTGCCCGGGGTATTTCCGGACCGCTGTTCCGGAAAACGGCAGGGGCCCGGCGTTGCGTGCGCCAGAAGAAAACACGGCCGACGCCTCTGTCGTGCTCTCGCCGGGGCGATCAGCACGTACCCCCGCGCGGGGCGTAGTGGGTGACGTCCAGAAATATCCCCGACACCACATCCTGCACGGACCCGGCGGGGAGCCCCACCGACTTGCAGTTCGGCGACCAGGTGCCCGCCCACACGTACCGTCCGCCTGCGCTTCCCGAGTTGTATCACGGACCTTCCTCGAGTTTGCGGCCCAGTGCTATTCAGTTAGTTCCCCTATCGGGCCACTTACAATTAGTTACAATGTTTGACTCTCTTATACACAAGGGGGCCGCGGTGGTGTAGCGATTAGACTACTCGCCTCCCTTCAAGGCGAACCGGGTTCGATACCCGGTGGGGTCGCCCCCGGATATTCGCATGTGGGAATCGTGCCGGGCGATGCCGCTGGTCTGCGGGTTTTCTCGGGGATCTCCCGCTTTCCCCGCCCTTGCATTCTGGCGCTCCTCCGTACTTACCTCGCGTCACCCTCATCGACTCTCAAGACCTCGATGTTAAAAGCCGCCTGAAAATATCTTTACTCACTTACTGACTTATACACACCTAGGCCTACCTGAAAATGTAACAAATGAAATAATGTAATAATTTATGACAGGTTTTACGCTAGTGACAATTGCATTCCATGATAAATTAGGAAACTGTACTCAAAATTATATACTAAAAAATAAATAATAACTGATGAAATATTAGTTTGTCCGCGGGCCAGACTGCCTAATCTGCCGGACCTCTACCCCAGTAGGTATTCAGCCTACCAGGCGTTTTGCCTAAAAGGGTTTGGCCTTTAGTATTTTCTCATAATTGGCGTTTGCCCCGAAATTTGTTCTTCCCACAATACCTTTAAAGTTTCAAACGCGTTTCGCGTGAAAGGTTTTTAACCCAAAAAGTGTTTAGTCTATAGGTAAGCGTTTCTCCTAATAGTTGTTCGGCCTAAAAGGATTTGTTTTTACATTAAATTTAGCCTAAAAGACGTTAGGCATAAGAGGCGTTTAGCCGGAAAGTCGTTTGACCTAACAGCCGTTTGCCTAATATATGTTTATCCTACCAGGTGGTTAGCCTAGCAGCGTCTGGCTTAACAGGGTTTTTTTTTAAGAAGTGTTTGGTTTAAAGATAATTTTTAATGAAGGCGTTTTTCTCTGTGTTTTAAAATATTCAATTTCAGGCTGAATTGTAACCTGCCCATTGCCATTAGTGACTGAAAAAGGTATGCCAACAAACTTACAAATGGGTGCGTGTGCTTATGTACGCGCGTTAGAAATTATACTTATTTAGCGTGACTTAAATAAAATACATATATTGTTATGTCCTAATATAGTAGAACATCTTCGCCAAATTTTGTAAGAGTGGGTTGATTGTTTCCCGAGATACGAGAAAAACATCCCTACCACGTTCACTGCCGAATTTCGTTACACTGTGCGCGCGCAACTTCCGTTGCACACTAAACTTTTACCCTCAACGCGCCAAAAGAAGTATTACTTCAAAAAGAGTTGGTAACAATGTCAAAACTTAGTTGTGTTCATGCCCAATTTCGGACAGCATACTGAAGTGCCAGCACATTTACATATACAAATGCATAATTTTAATTAACATAACATAACTGTCAGTTGTTTCCTAAGTAATTTTACATTCGCGTGTTTTATCACGTGTCTTGAATTTGCAGAGTAGTATTATGTCCAAGTTTTCCATAAGTTTTCTTTAACTTACTGGATGTATATGTATGAATCATTACAATACTAACAATTAAAAGGTTCTGACATGGCTTAATTTCCTCCCCTCATATGATAACGATAGGCTGGTACACGCATGATTATTAATTATGAGGTTCTTGGTAATATTGATAATTACTTATAGCGGGAATCGAATCCCGATCCACTTTGGTGGGAGTCGAGTGGTCTGACTAGTAATTAAATGACTAAAATCCAGAATGAAGTAAAATTTATGCGTGGGGAAGGGAATATAATAGGGGTCCACACCCCCTTCCCCATCCCGGCTGCTGCCTAGCAGAGGGATGGATATACGCCGCTATACAATGGCTGAGTAAAGTAGAGTAGAAATATATACATTAGAACATAGAGAATAACCCCCAGGTTGCCGGGAGAGTTAAGGTGGATGGCAGCACCAATCGTGCTACACTAACCCTCGGGCGGCTTGGCAGTAAAAATAGAATATAGTATTCAACCTATACAACAATAATCAATCTAGGGGTGATGACATGCTAAGCAATAAAAACAAAACAATAAGTAAAAGTTACGTGGCTCGAGAGAGCCAAAGGATGGAATGTCGCAAGACTAGATAAATAACACGATCATCAGTTAAAAGAACTAGACTACTACACCCCCGCATTACCCAGAAATAACATGGGCACGGGGGCGAAAATAACGTGTATGTGCCCTTTGGCTGGCCACGAAAAAAAAAAAAATCTGATACAGACTACACCACCGCGGTGCCTTGCTCTGATTCTGACTGGCCGACGAAGAGACAACCGACAGTCGCTATAATGTACAACGCTAGAGCCATCTGTCTTTTTGGGATGCAATTTCTAGAAATAACTGTGTGTAATCATTCTCCCTGTTCAGAGATCCCTCCCCATAAGCACAGAACAGGCAAACACACAGAAGTGTAATGTCGTGGTGGCTCCTTTGATGTTGACGTACTCGTTCGCTGATTAGCTGCACGAGGCTCTGGAACAGGCCTTGTGTTTGATTGGCTGTTGCGTGCCGGCTGGTCTGCCGACTGTGAAAGTAAGTTGGCGGGCGCTGATTGGCGCGCGGCGTTTCTAGCGTGTGCGTCTGGATTCCGAGGGATAAACGGCTGTTTCGCTCCCGTATTATCGAGCATTCCGCGCTCTAGGGGTGGTCGAAGACGGTTCCAGCAGCTGTACCTTCGGCGCACAATGAGCCGGCCACGCATATTTTACCGCGCAAGTTCAACACGGGCCCCTTCGCTGCGTCACGTATCTTCCCATCCCCCCCTCGAAAATAACTGAGCATTTTTTTTTCTCTCGCGGGTTTGTTTTTTAGGGGGAGGGAGGGTCGGAAGACACGAGGACTCTGGGAGGAGAGTGAGTCATGAGCCAGGTCGCGTTATCTCTGCCTCGGCGAGGCCAACTGTTCCAAGGCGAGCGCGGTTCCCGGAAGTGTGTAGGGAGGGGGGAGGATGTTAGACCTCCGTCGCTGGTTTGGGACGTTGGGATCCGACTACCCGATGCCGCCCACTCTCGTTTCTTTGTGGAGTTCTTCGAACTCTTCCTCGGAGGAGGGTTCTACTCCAAGTGGCGTAGCTTCCTAAAACGTCTAGACGCCCGTCGTTCCCTAGAAAAAAAAAACATTTTTAAGGTGCGAGCTGTGTGTCGACTTTCGCCGCGGTTGTGCTCAGCACAGAACGCCAGCAGCCGAGTCTACACTGTACATTCGAATAAGTTGTCCGACTACTCTAATCGCTGAAAGTGAACCCCACTTAGTATCGGTGGAAAATCACTGGCTTTTTCAGTGAAACAAATTCACCGAGTGAATAAGTTACAGCATAGGCCTACTGCATGCTGCAGATTAAATATTGCTTTTATTGAATCTAGCAAAATACGATAAATAAATATATTTCAGATTGTGACTGCTTATATTTGCAATAAAACGTAGTTAAAAAAAAATGACTGGCGGTGCTTAGGATTTGAAAACACAGTATCCTAATGATTGCAGACGGTTGCCTCATAAATTGAGCTACCCATCCAACGTTGACTATAAGGAGGGAAATATATGTTATAAATTCTTTGTCAAAAATATGTAGCTTAAATGGTATGCCCTTTCTTTTCGTTTTTTAGTTTAATTGGCAATATTAGTATTGTTACTACAGCTACTGCTTATCAATGCACTCACTTCACCACGTTCAATGCAGTTTATACCTCAAACCGAGAGCTATAACGATTACGTTAGAACGATGTGAAATACGTAAAAACGAAATGAAATACTGAATGTTCGTGTAATCTTGTAAAATAGTTTTATAAAAGACGAAACAAATAAGCGTATATTTTATAGGTTTTGTTAGTTTGTGTTGCTATTTAATATGCTACACCTTGTTTAACGGATCCATTAGTCAAAAAACAAATCGCTGTAAAATAGCGAAAGAACTGGTTGATGAATTGGTCAATAAATAAGTGAAGGAAAACTGGCATTTTTTCACTAATTTATTAGTTAAATTTACAGAAGTGGCTTGAATAAGTCAGGTGGTGTTAACTGATTTAAACAGTGAAATCCTCGCTGATGCAGATTTTGTATGTACACTTCCCCCTCTCTATTCTTCCTTCCACTTCCTTCCGAGACTCCCGCGCATTCCGGCGATTGGTCGTGGTAGCTTTAAAGTAAAGCTTCACTAGCATTTATCCCGATAACGCCGAATAGACGGAGCGGACAAAACCAGACATCAGGACAAGACTGCGCTGTAAATTGATTAAAACTAATCATTATAGCATGCAGCTATATACTGGCCACGGAAACTTCAAGGCGAAGCCTCGCAGCCTGCGGCGTGTGCGTTTTACGTTATGTGAGGTCTGCGGTGTCGATGACACCGTACAGCCATGTGATCACTGATTGCCTCAAGACGGACGATCTGAGAAACTGGCTTGATGAAAAGATAAAAAGATAGAAGAAATGGGCATTCGCTTGGGAATTGGAACAATCATGGAAGACAAACATGTGCATAGATTATGGAATGAATTTGCCACAAAAATTGGCAGGAGATTGGAAGATTTCGATAAATGTAATCGGCGAATTTTTGATGACCCATAATGGGATATTCAGGTAAAGGCTTATAATATTAATAAGTCGGAGTATCCTTGATTGACGAGGAGGGCAGGTTTTTAAATGAGAAAACCGGTAGAATATCGAGTTACGGCACCAATAAAGTGAATGGCCCGAAGAGACAAGAGGAGAAAGTGCCGTGCACTGTCTTACTCATCCGAGTACAGTNGGCACCAATAAAGTGAATGGCCCGAAGAGACAAGAGGAGAAAGTGCCGTGCACTGTCTTACTCATCCGAGTACAGTTGCATTGCGGGAGGATGGAGGGTGTGTTGGCCTTCGGGCCTTAAAACCTGTTCACATGTAAGCTAATTTTCTGCGTCACCATTTTGGTATTTGGTTGCAGGCTGTTTACGACATCGGTTGTTTAAATACCAAGATTCGAANTGGCCCGAAGAGACAAGAGGAGAAAGTGCCGTGCACTGTCTTACTCATCCGAGTACAGATGCAGTGCGGGAGGATAGAGGGTGTGTTGGCTTTCGGGCCTTAAAACCTGTTCACATGTAAGCAAATTTTCTGCGTCACCATTTTGGTATTTGGTTGCAGGCTGTTTACGACATCGGTTGTTTAAATACCAAGATTCGAAAACAAGTGACGGACAATAAACTAAACGTTGCCATGTTTCTACTTAATTTTATTAATTCCATAGCTATACGCATTTTTATTAAATGCTTTTCAAGTGACTGCAATCTTGTATTATACTGTTATAAGAATACCTGTGGGGCGTATCTGAGTTCGTGAGGTATAGCGGTCGTAATGAAATAAAAGTACTAAATTTGATTTTAGTTTATTCACACAGCTATTATTTACAGCATTAATATATCTATCTCCGCTATTTCTCTTTTTATTTCTCAATGAGCGCAATATTAAATGTATATTTTTTCTCTAATGAGCGTCCTTCTTAATGTCTCTGGCTATAGTCAATTAACTCATACTCGTCATTAACACACTTTCAGTCTGTCTGTTGCCATCATTTGTACTGTCATTCACTCACGCACCCAGTCAAATAGTCCAGCCTGCCAGCCGCACTCTTCAGTGCTTGATAAATTCGCAGTCGCAGATTTCCCTTCCGCTGGTCACTTCTCCCGCCTCTCGTCGTCTGTCGCTGAAACTGAGCCACTCATCCGTTCAACAACAACCCGACCCGGAGGCCCGTCGCACGATTTATACTCTGCTGGCCGTGACCTGGAAAATACGACGCACCCCGAGGTATGCGAACAGAATCTAGGCAGTAAACAACTAGAAAATTCGTCAGATAGACGCAGAAACTGAATATAACCTAGGTCAGCAGCGCGCGCCGCAAAAGGATTATCGTGTCGGCTCGCTTTTTGGTAACAGATACGTGGTTCTTTGCTTACCGCGTGCCTGTAATCGAAACAATCGATTGACTTGCTGCCGTCACTATCATATAACTAGTGTCCTTCACTTCCACTCGCTGCTCTGGATGCGAAGCATCGAGCGCGTAACAGTTATTACAAAAATACTTTACGCCTTACTGCTATATAGTGGTTCATTACCAAACTACATTTATGAAATATAAATGTTGGATAAAATTTACGTGCATGTTCACGTATTCAATTATAAATACATGCATTAAACTGTTTTTAAACTATTACATCAATACACGTTTGATTATTTAAGAAATTAGAGTATAACTTATGGGAAGCAACTAACTCGTGGGAAATATCGGCGAAGTCTGCTCATTCCACGAGCAGAAATATCGGCGTTAGCTCAACATTTTGGCGTGGCAAGCGCGGAAAACGAAGACGGTTTCTTATTGGCTGTTCTAGTTTTCCGCTCTGTCTGTTCGACGTGATCGGTGTATACTTGTGAACCAGGCATAAGTCGCTGTAAGCGGTGTTAGAGGACAAACTGCGCAGGCCAGTCTTTCTTGCCGCTCTTTAAATGCGCACATGAAGCGTACTGGCAGATGACAACGAACGTATCACCTTCCTTTGCGTCTCAAACCTCTGTCTCTTGTGTGCTCTCTGTGATGAGTTGTGCTGGGTTCATGATAAAGAAATTTCAGCAAAATTGTTTGGAATAGTATCGTGTAAACAACCCACCATCCACGTAGTGTTAGAGCTGCAAACAGGAATGGTTCACCTGCAAAGCTTTTTTATGTCTTAACATATCACAGTTATTTTAGGGAGGAAAACTTCCGAACTTCCGTTTCGCTAGTTTGGGTAATGACTGGGCGTTCCCAAGTCATGATATTGTGCTAAGCCACTCCGCCCTACCGGAACTCCCCCGGTATGCGTCGATTCATATGCGGTAATCAACACGTTGCAAGTTTTTTGAATGCCTCCACACTTTTTTTTTTTTTACTTTCCTTCCAGTTTCACGGCGCATGCAATTTACGAAGAAAAAATTCCTTGAGAGATTCTTGTGTCACACCTAAACACGGATTACCACCAGTGATGCTCTCGGTCTTAACTTATCTTCGGAAGTTCGAAGTAAGAACAGATTGAGGTAGCGCAGTGGTAAACTTTTAGACCCACGTTCGGGAGGACCTAGATTCGAATCCCGGTCAGGCCATCCTGAGAACTGTTTTCCACACTTTCCCGAATGAATCCAGGCGGATGCTAGAGATGGTTCCTTCCCCGTTCCTCCTGTTTCTCTGAGCAGCTTGCTCCGTCTCGAATGACCTCGCTGTCGACGCTAAGCCGTACCTACTTAAAACTCAGGTAATGGTTACAACAAGACATAAATGTGGCCTAGAGAAGAGATGCGGGTGTGGGGAAAAACCACGCTCATGACCACGTGCAACATTCCAGCTGTTGGAGCTCCGTGTACAAAACACATGAAACAATAAAAAAAAAAAAAAAAAAAAGCTCAGAATTGGTGAAACCAGCGAAGTGCGCTCAACTGGAAATGACAGATAATTTATTTGGTAGAATTTCACAGATGTAAGAGTAATTTTTTCTCACTTAAAGTGAACTCCACACTGTAAGAAATTTTTCTGGTAAACTTACCTACACGTAAAGGAAGTTTTTAACTTATACGTAGTGTGGGGGCAGTTACCATACATTAGTATAAGAATACGGGAGTTTAAGTACGGCTACTATGTGTGTTTGGTAATGACAGTGCCCATTTGGCTGTTTCATATACCTGTTCAGGAGCGCTATCACGCGTGCGTTAGGAAAATATTCACCGTAACAGTTTTCGTATCATTACTAAACACTGGTGTGGTAAATTTCCCACACTGATTATCGTTTCATTCAGACTAATCCGTCAGTCAACAGAAACTTATCTACTTGTTTTTAGTGACAGGTATTCATTTAACTAGTGATTAATGCGCTGACTCGCTTTCATTTAAAAGTTTATTTCACTGTGAAAGTAATTAAATAAGACACAAATACATACGTACTGTACCACAGAATAGGTAAGTATAACAGAATGGCGTGGCGGTTATTTTGAGGTGGGCGATGCTATTCGCTGATTGGCTGCCGAAGATCGGGACATAGTCTCGTGTCTGTTTGGCTGCNAGGTGGGCGATGCTATTCGCTGATTGGCTGCCGAAGATCGGGACATAGTCTCGTGTCTGTTTGGCTGCTGTGCAATGCCAAGCACTCCCTACTGGCTGGGCTGCCGGAAGGCAAGTAAGTTACAAGGAAACGATTGACGAACGGCTTTCCGACATGTCGCTGGGCTGANTAAATAAGACACAAATACATACGTACTGTACCACAGAATAGGTAAGTATAACAGAATGGCGTGGCGGTTATTTTGGGGTGGGCGATGCTATTCGCTGATTGGCTGCCGAAGATCTGGACATAGCTTTCTGTCAGTTCGGCTGCTGTGCAATGCCAAACGCTCCCTACTGGCTGGGTTGCCGGAGGGCAAGTAAGTTACAAGGCAACGATTGACGAACGGCTTTCCGACATGTCGCTGGGCTGACCCGCCATTTTGCTGTGTTTGCGGCTGAAGTTCGCTTGATAAGCGGTTATTTCACTTCTTTATTCTTAAGTATTCTGTGGATAAGCCAGGTGCTGCTCACATTAAAATACACAACGTGTTTAGGAAACATGTGTACAAACGCGGGCACGTGATTCGTGACCGGAAAAGAGGACCGGATGTTTTCGCTTCGCCTCCAGTACCTGCCAACAGATTTTAGCAGCTGCTCTGTTCGAAAGGTTGGCGCGCTTATAAATTTTGTCGTCGTTTGTGCCAATTTTGTGAACCGTTTAAACGAAGCCCCTAGTCACTGCTACTCTGCCTGCTACTCTGTTTGGTTTTACACGTCTNCTACTCTGCCTGCTACTCTGTTTGGTTTTACACGTCTGCAAAACCCAGATATTGTGTTACGCCAACGTGTGATTTCCGGCACTTCGAAGACTTTGTCGAACTTTGGGTTCTTGGCGAATCTGCAAGCTAAGGCCAACGCACTCATGTCGCAGATGAGATAAATATCCGGAGGCGGAGTAAGTACACGAAATCGGTCGCCATCTTGCTGCGTTTGAATTTTATGAGTTGTCTACCGAAACGCGAAATGCGATTGAATTGAATCTCGAGGCAATAACGAACGGTATTTAATCAGAATAATTTTCGCAAGGTATTACGGCGCAATATTTGTACTGTGTGTTTACTATATGCACGCACGTCACGAATATGGCGGAGAGTACTTCATCTGTCAACTGTTTGGTACTTGAGATCAAAGATACCGCGTCAGCATTTAGTCTGTGTACGCCTACGTGCTTTTGTGGCAAGTAGGCGGCTAGTCATCTTCATGGCTAAAAAATTTCTGATCCCCAATTCTGTCATCGGGTAATTCGGAGCACAATTTAATATTACAGGCTACGGAAAGGTCCCGGCGGGGTGCCAATTCTTGTAACATTAACATTTTTGATGCGGTTAGATTTATCGGCAAGCTATACCAATGAACTGTCATATGCAGCAAGAGTTGATACAATTTGTATTTTTCGACTTAAAAATTGCCAACTTTTGCGGGGAAAAAAAATTGGTGATATAAAACACAAATTTAATAAATTTGTCAAAGTAGCTGTGGCGAAATTGACAAAATGTTATCTACAACGAAAAAATACCTCTTTTAAACAAAAAAAAAATTATCAAGGGTTTTCAAGAATATGAAATTTGGTTATTATGGAGTTCGATGTAATACAATTTTATAAATTTTGATACAATTATTATTGCTTATGTACTGATTTTGTGGTTTCTGTGCGTTATTATTCTAAAAACCAGTCAACAATTTTACATTGTATCAACTTTGCTACATGTGATGGTCTCGTTAATTCAAACATATGATCAATAACAGAAAACCAACCGAAATATGTTAAGTAGTTAAAATTCAGTTTTCAATTGTATAATTCAGAAATTTCTCGCTCCAATGAGACCTTTCCATAGCCCTTCGTCGTGAACGACCGTGGGCACACCAAACACGAACTCTGAATTGTTTTAACTTTCCAAAATTCTAATTACGACATTGCAACTTGGAATTTCCTTCTGTACATTGTGGCTTTGTTGAGAACAAGCTTATACAACATTATCCTTTCAAGGATAATCACATTTTAAAAATGCATTCTTAATTCGTAAGCAAATAATTGACATCACAGTTTAGCGCAACATCATTTAGAGAGAGATAGCTTGTGTATTTGCGCTGCTTACATCAAGGTTTTCAACAGTTATCGGCAGTCGCGCCGATCGTATCGTGTTCATAAATGATTTCCATAGAACTTTTATGTGCATTAAATATCCGCGCGCTAAGCACTGTCGGAGTGGTATAGCAATTCTTTAGATCTTAATTTTTTAATGGCTATTGACCACCAGCCTTTATTGTAACGCGATAGAGCTGTCTTAAATCAAGGACTTTTGTTTAGATACTTAAGTTTAATTTAACTGAAGATTTATTTAGAAAAAAGGAAATGCTACTCCTAAAAATTTTCGTAATTCTTTCATTAGAAAAAGGGTAGGAAATAAGGGTGGTTCTATTTATCAAAACTATTATGCAATACTTATGGGTAGGGGCAGTGATATTTCGCGAAAAGATTTCGAGACAAGATACAGTCCAAAGCACTGTGGGGTCGCCCAGCTTCTTCGATTGGCTAACAAAATGTTCTGGCCCGTGTGAACCGTTTGCTCACAAATCACGAAGGTTCGGTGTTGGAGTTACTTAGTCCAGAGTGGCTTGGTCAAAGACGGACACGGCACCAGCAGCCAATGTAGGTATAACAACAGCTGAGGTGTGTATATAGTATTGAAGTCCACTGTGTACTCAGATTTTTACGTGAAAAGTCACTGGCCCTACTTATGGGGCGAAACGGTGTCACGCAGCTTTCACAATAGTTTTACTATTGTATTTATGCTTTTTCGTATTTTAGTATTTTCTACAGTAGGTTTCCAGAATGTTATACAGTCAAGAATGTCAGTTGAAATTATTCTTTTCAAGACGGCGCTGTAATTCTGTAAAAATAATCTGCAGATAATTTTTGTCCGGTGCCTTTGAGTGCGCCATTGTGAAGTCGCGTGTACATCGCCACATATAGTCTATTTGTACTTTCTTCACATTTTTTGAACAAAACCTTTGAAAAATCACTCCATGTATGACGTGCTTGGTAGTTTGCTAAATATGTAATGTATCACAAGTGCTTTATAATTCTGTATACATACAAGCATCTTATTTTTATAATTGAACTGTTAATTAGATTCTATTTACAAATTATAACATTTCATTTATAATTAGTTTGAATGCAAACAGAGAGAAAAT
The DNA here is from genome assembly GCA_002778355.1 of Clitarchus hookeri. Classification (NCBI taxonomy): domain Eukaryota; kingdom Metazoa; phylum Arthropoda; class Insecta; order Phasmatodea; family Phasmatidae; genus Clitarchus; species Clitarchus hookeri. The sequence continues at coordinate 321,522 of NQII01000420.1, forward strand.
AGCTGTGTTGGTAATGCTAAGTAATAAATAGTTCTTATGCTAAATATTTTTACAATAAGTGCGCACGAATGCGGTGCGATGTACCTCTGTTGTCATTTTCTGAACTTGGTTAAGCTGTGTTTGTACGAGGTGGAGTAACCTCTAAGTAGAACTTAAGCAGGGCTTCAGAAATGTTGGAAGTAACCGTAATTGGACTATACGATGTAGGAGCAGAGTACTCGAGAACACAAAGGTTAAACATCCGCTCATGCCACGAACTCCAACCGTACACGTCAGGAAAATGGCTGCACTGGCCAGCAAAATGTCGGAACCCCGCACGTCNAAAATGTCGGAACCCCGTACGCCATTCACCGCCGGGTAACCTACTTGCCAGCCGGCAGCCCAGCCAATAAGAAACCTTCCGCAGCATTAAGTAGACAATCAGGCGCAAGGCCCGTTCCCAGAGCTGCGTGCAGCCAATCAGAGAAAGGGAACGCCCACTTGAAAGGAACCGTCACGTCATTTCGTCTCTGCATGCGTATCCACTCTGTGATGCAGAGGAGTAGTATCGCGATTGTAGAGCATGCTTCTACCTCCGACCGTCGAGACTGGCTCTAGGGAAAACGAATCCTTGCCGAAGATACCCGAAGTCGAGGTTCTACGGTCTTATAAATTCGACGTTTAAACATTCTTCGCATATTCAAACAGAATATGTACTACAGTCTATTCGCGGTTTCTTCATACTTTTTGAATCAAAATTTTGAAAAATTACCCCATTTATTATGTGTTTAGTTGTTTCCGAAGTAGATCGTGTATCAAGCATTTTATATTTGTGTTGACATAAAATACTTTATTTTTGTTAAATTTAATTTTTACTTACATATCATAAATAAATTATAATATTTAATTTATGATTAATATGAATAAAAACAGAGACAAAATAGGCGTGTTGGTAATTCCTAGTAAGAAATAGTTCTTATGCAACATAATATTATGCTGAGTGCGCACGAATGTGGCGCGTTGTCCATTTGGTGTATTTTCTAGACTTGGTTAAGTTTTATTTACATGCCTTGCCCCGTCCCCATCGGGTGCGCGAAGCACAGTGTTTCAAGGACATCGCCGGTAATCGGAGAAGCGCGCGGTGAATTAATCTCGAACGCGTTCCGCGATAAGCCTATCGAGACTCGTGCCACCTCTTGTCCTTGAGTTTGTAGAACTAAAGTTGGACAGTTGTGACGTCACCGAAACGTCGTAAACACCTCTATATTTGTCTGAAAATGTATGATTGTTCCAGTTTACATCAAACATTTGTAGATTGGACCGATTCTAAGAATTTTTTGACTTTTGGTGGGCTCAGACAATTAGAATCGTGCACGAAAGTAATGACAGTTTCTTACGTCAAGAAAACTTAAAATAATGAACAACTGCTGGAAACGAAATAAGGTTATGAAGACAATGAATTTATATAGAAGCTGCCTGAGCACGAATGCTATTGAAAGTGAATATTGCATTTAATATTATTAAAAACACAGAGGCGTTAAATTTTACTGTGCAGGAAACGTCTCTGATAAATAAAACTTGAATTTAGTAAAGAAGTGAAAAGTCACAAAATTCATTAGGAAGGGACTGCATGGAATTATAACAGCAGTATTTCACTTTAAAAATCCTTTTAGTAAAAAAATTTGACGGTGTGACACATTTTAAAATAAATTACATATTACTTGATACAATTTGTTGGAACGAAAAATTTAATGGCCTTATTTCGTCTTCAAATTTTATTGTAAAATATATTTGACTGTGCGACAGTGTCTTAAGAGACTTCTGCATAGAATATGTACAAAAATGTGTAGTCCACAGTGAGTGTACTCGTCTCATGTTTAAACAATAACACACGACTATAAATTAACTTCACTTTAGTGACGTAGTGAGTTATGTGTTTTAACATAATTAAGACATTCTTTATAATTTCTTCTAAATTAATATATTTAAATTAATGAAACTAATTACTTGCTTGTAATTCTTTCTCCTACAGTTACATGGCTGAAGGCGTTACATACACGACAGTAAATAAAATATCGCCATTTTGTACACATCTAGATGCAGAGAATGTTCCTGCACGACACGTGTGCGATGACCATAAGCCATTTCGTAAGAATACCTTTCATTTCGATACGTACACGTTTTCCATCGTGGACCGAGATTTATACTGTTGAATTAAATCTGTAGTACATTCGCGGTTACTACCTACTTTCCTAAAGCCCCTGCTTAAATTCTACTTTCAAACTTTTCCCCCCGCCTCATGCAAACAAAGCTTAACGAAGTCTGGAAAATTATAGTGGCCGCGGTGGTGTAGTGGTCAGACTACTCGCCCTCCCACCAAGGCGAACCAGTTTACATTCCCGGCGGGGTCGCTCCCGGACATTAGCACTTGGGAATCGTGCCGGACAATGCCGCTGGTCTGCGGGTTATTTCGGGCTTTCCCTTTTCCCTCGACCTTGTATTCCGGCGCTGCTCCATACTCATCTCTCATCGACTCCCAACACCCCGCTGTTAAGAACTGCCGAAATCGGTCCACATTCGTGAGCACTCACTTTAATAATATTATACGTAAGAACTATTTCTTACTTGGAATTACTAACACGGTATATAAAATAAAATTATATGTTCAATTTAATCAAAAATAAGAAACTTTTGTGTTAACGGATGTATAAAACTGTTACGATACATGGAATATTTGGNTTATGTGTTTAGTTGTTTCCGAAGTAGATCGTGTATCAAGCATTTTATATTTGTGTTGACATAAAATACTTTATTATTGTTAAATTTAATTTTTACTTACATATCATAAATAAATTATAATATTTAATTTATGATTAAAATGAATAAAAACAGAGACAAAATAGGCGTGTTGGTAATTCCTAGTAAGAAATAGTTCTTATGCAACATAATATTATGCTGAGTGCGCACGAATGTGGCGCGTTGTCCATTTGGTGTATTTTCTAGACTTGGTTAAGTTTTATTTACATGCCTTGCCCCGTCCCCATCGGGTGCGCGAAGCACAGTGTTTCAAGGACATCGCCGGTAATCGGAGAAGCGCGCGGTGAATTAATCTCGAACGCGTTCCGCGATAAGCCTATCGAGACTCGTGCCACCTCTTGTCCTTGAGTTTGTAGAACTAAAGTTGGACAGTTGTGACGTCACCGAAACGTCGTAAACACCTCTATATTTGTCTGAAAATGTATGATTGTTCCAGTTTACANCTCCAGTTTACATCAAACATTTGAAGATTGGACCGGTTGTAAGAATTTTTTTACTTTTGACGGGCTCAGACAATTAGAATCGTGCACGAAAGTAATAACAGTTTCTTACGTCAAGAAAATTAAAAATAACGAACAACTGCTGGAAATGAAATAAGGTTATGAAGACAATGAATTTATATAGAAGCTGCCTGACCGAAACGATAAAATGGAACGAAAAATTTGATGGCCTTATTTCGTCTTCAAATGTTATTGTCAATGTATATTTTTGATTGTGCGACAGTGTCTTAAGAGACCTCTGCATAGAATATGTACAAAAATGTGTAGTCCACAGTGAGTGTACTCGTCTCATGTTTAACCAATAACACACGACTATAAATTAACTTGACTTTAGTGAGATAGTGAGTTATTTGTTTTAACGTAATTAAGACATTCTTTAGAAATTCTTCTAAATTAATATATTTAAATTAATGAAACTTATTACTGGCTTGTTTTTATTTCTCCTACAGTTACATGGCTGAAGGCGTTACGTACACGACAGTAAATAAAATATCGCCATTTTTTACACATCTAGATGTAGAGAATGTTCCTGCACGACACGTGTGCGATGACCATAAGCCATTTCTTAAGAACACCTTTCATTTCGATACGTACACGTTTTCCATCGTGAACCGAGATTTATACTGTTGAATTAAATCTGTAGTACATTCGCGGTTACTACCTACTTTCCTAAAACCCCTGCTTAAATTCTACTTTCAAACTATTCCCCCGCCTCATGTAAACAAAGCTTAACGAAGTCTAGAGAATTCCAGTGGCCGCGGTGGTGTAGTGGTCAGACTACTCGCTTCCCACCAAGACGCACCAGTTTCGATTCCCGGCAACGTCGCTCCCGGATATTCGCACTTGGGAATCGTGCCGGACGATGCCGCTGGTCGGCGGGTTATTTCGGGCTTTCCCTTTTCCCTCGACCTTGTACTCCGGCGCTGCTCCATACTCATCTCACTTCACCCTCATCGACTCCCAAGACCCCGCTGTCAAGAGCCGCCGAAATCTCTCCACATTCGTGAGCACTCACTTTAATAATATTCTGCGTAAGAACTATTTCTTACTGGGCATTACCAACACAGTATATAAAATAAAATTACGTGTTCAATTTAATCAAAAATAAGAAACTTTTGTGTTAACGGATGTATAAAACTGTTACGATACATGGAATATTTGGGAAACAAGTCATACATGGTGTGGTTTTTCAAAGGTTTGATTCACAAAGTGCAAAGAAACCGCGAATAGACTATATCCTCGTGTGCTCGTTGGACTGACTCGGCGGGTTGTTTCCTGAAATACTGCAAGAGGTTCGCTCGTCGGTAGCAGCGTCGTGCTGTTTAGAGCCGTGTGTGTCGGCCGGCATGGCAAGCCGTCGTGCGGTCGCCGCAATGTTGCGTGTTTATCAGCAAGCGGTCAAACGATCGTATCCTCCGGGTAATGGCGCCGCCCAAGTGCCTTATTCTCTACTACATCCTTCACTCCGAACCTCCTCCACCAGCCTACCTCCTCCCCCTGTTTGGCACTCCTCAACATCCGCTCTCCTCGGAACATTTTCCGACCACGAACAAGACCGCTTCTCAAGTCAGACACGCTAAGAAAAAGACTTTCCGGATTTTTTTTTTTTAATTAAAACGGTGACTCACCCTACGTAGGCCTTACAAACTATTGCACTATAGCATATTTTACAGTCAGATACGGTATACTTTTTGTAGAATTTTCAACGCGTTGCATAGTGTTGCTTAGTCTGAATTGTGTTGTAGATATATCAGTCTGTAGTTTTAAACATGTTGAACGCAGGTACCACACATATTTTATAATTCCACCATTAATTAAACATTTTCATAAACAACCACAGAAAGCTACCATGGCGGAATGAGAGAAAAAAAACGTTACCATATATTATTTATTATTATTATTATTATTATTATGTCCGTACCTTGGTGTGGTAAACGTGCAAAAATCTATTTGCAGTTTACTTAGAAGTACTTTCCTTCAATTCTAATGTTTCTGTTTTATCTAAGGAAGGTTCGTGCTGTGACAGCAGGGTCGTTGGAAGAACAGTTATGGAAAAGACTCACGCATTTGAACCACACTGAGAGACGTTCGCAAAATACACTCATATATATACTAACGTCAAAATGGCAATGGCGGCGAGGGACCGACGTATTAACCTTCATTTCGTGCATTTTACCACTTAACAATACAATTTAAATTGGAGAAGTGTGAAGCGTTGTGTCAACGTTGGGTTTCACGCCACTCCTGGGGGAGAAATAATTTTCTACTGTATTTGTAGTCTGCAGCCCTATATAGTTGGCTCACCTGTTGTTAATTCGCTGTCTGCTGGCTTCGCTAGAAGATACTGCTTTTATGACATAACTGAATATTTCCTCGGCATCCAACACAGCATGCCAAATAAATGAGCTGCGTTTACGAAAGTGTCACGCAGTCTAAAATACAGGTCAAAGCACGAGATGGAGAAGTAATTCGTCAGTTTATCGCAGCCTTTTTGATGTTAATACTCATGAACTTATGATTTGAAAGTCCAAACGCGGTCCAGATGCGTCTTTTACATAACTATACTTCCAACGACCCAACTCTCATAGTGATCTCGCATTCCTCAATTAACGGTAAGAAACTCCCTCAGATTTTATAAAATTATTATTACTAAAAGGAAGGTACTTTTAAATGAAGTACGACTTTTTACAAGTTTACCACATTAAGGTACTGGTGAAATAATAAATAATTGATGATAAGTAATGTTTTCTTCCATGCCGCCATGTTAACTCTTACGTGTAAGGATTGGGAAAATTCGTACCTTCATTGTCATGTAGCTATACGTTAGACCCAACAGTCTTTTTTAGTTCTTGAGCCTCAGCTATTTTTTTCAACGACTGCTGTTCCAGTGAGAAACCACTTTTACTCCTCACCTGGTAGCAAATGTTTTACTCTTAGCTTTTTATTTTTGCAGGTTAGTAATTGACTCGTTGCCCTTCATGACGTGTCTAATAAACACGGTCCAATAAAATGAGCAGCTGAAACGTACACGTTCTTAAGCCTGGTGAATCCTTAAATTAAAAGCGAAACTTGACTCTCCCTAATTACGCCTCACCACGCCACTGCATATTATGTAACCCGCAAACATAACATTTTTAGCATGTAGAATTTACGTTGTTATTAATTTATGACTTGTGACGTGACTCTTTTAATCCCCAAGGATCGNAATTTTTAGCATGTAGAATTTACGTTGTTATTAATTTATGACTTGTGACGTGACTCTTTTAATCCCCAAGGATCATGAGATAACGTCACAACAAATCTCATGCGTGGAAATCACCATCACAAATATTTATAGTGCACCCAGTAATCATTCCNAATTAAAAGCGAAACTTGACTCTCCCTAATTACGCCTCACCACGCCACTGCATATTATGTAACCCGCAAACATAACATTTTTAGCATGTAGAATTTACGTTGTTATTAATTTATGACTTGTGACGTGACTCTTTTAATCCCCAAGGATCGTGAGATAACGTCACAACAAATCTCATGCGTGGAAATCACCATCACAAATATTTATAGTGCACCCAGTAATCATTCCNTGAGATAACGTCACAACAAATCTCATGCGTGGAAATCACCATCACAAATATTTATAGTGCACCCAGTAATCATTCCTGGGAATTTCTCACGCATAAACATCCCTAACTTCGCTTATCAAGTCGGGCTTTTCAGTGCTATTAAACTTTCTGTGCTAAACTAAACAGCATTTTTTTAATGTTAATACACTACACATTCGCGTCGTAAATTGGCTGTACAAATGCGGAACTACAACCAACTGTTTTCACGGGTTCTATACATAACTTTGAGTTCCATAATCAACGTAACTGCGTCACATGTCATCGAATTATCGCGTATTAATTCATTTATTGCTGTTCAAAGTTAACTGACCACTTTTTNGTAACTGCGTCACATGTCATCGAATTATCGCGTATTAATTCATTTATTGCTGTTCAAAGTTAACTGACCACTTTTTAAAACCCCGCTTAGGATATATTTTTACTTCTCTGTACATCCTTCTGCCATATGTAAGATGAAAATAACCGTGGGCCTGTTCACTTTATTTATGCGCAACGCAAGTAAAGTAGTGGAANTTCTGCCATATGTAAGATGAAAATAACCGTGGGCCTGTTCACTTTATTTATGCGCAACGCAAGTAAAGTAGTGGAATTGTTAGAAAATTAAATTTGTTACTGATATGCAAATTCATTATGTGGTGTATATAATACAAGAAACACTTACTCCAGTGGTCATACATCTAAACATTACACTCGCAATACTTCAGTTGTTAAGAACTACATATTTATTAATTAGCTGCCAACTTAACTAGGAGCCTGCATTCCAGTGTGTACTGTAGTTAGTACATACAGTCAACTTTAGATGTAATGAACTCAGTTATAGTGAACATTCGGCTATAGTGAACCTAAATCATTGGTCCCGACCCGTGCACATTAAAATTTTCGTTTATAATGAACTCTCATCTTCGTTTACAGTAAACCTAAAAAATGTAACTGTAACATAAAATTGTAACTTGTTTCAAAACAATCCTNACTCTCATCTTCGTTTACAGTAAACCTAAAAAATGTAACTGTAACATAAAATTGTAACTTGTTTCAAAACAATCCTACTTCTAACAGCTTGAACGAATGTGTTGAGAACAATATTGTAGGCCTACGAATCCTCAGATGCATTGAAGGTCAAAGGGAGGATAGTTCCGATTCGNCTCTCATCTTCGTTTACAGTAAACCTAAAAAATGTAACTGTAACATAAAATTGTAACTTGTTTCAAAACAATCCTTCTTCTAAAAGCTTGAACGGATGTGTTGAGAACAATATTGTAGGCCTACGAATCCTCAGATGCATTGAAGGTCAAAGGGAGGATAGTTCCGATTCGTCTAAAATAGGCTGTTGTGTCTAGTCAAGACATCCAGTACAGATTGTTGTTGCCAGGTAAGTGACATTTCCTGGAACGGGAGGGTATCAGGCTGTACTAAGGCTCCTAGAATGTACAACGGAAAATGTGGACTCGAATGTACAAAAAGCACAGATTTCAAAAAATGGCATCGAGCAAATTATTTATTGAAACGGTTTACAGCAAGCAGCGTCGCATAACAGACTACAATTGTACTTCTCATGTTAAATAAGGTACTGTAATGTAGAATTAACTGTCCAATACGTAAGCACAGTACATACCTTACGTACTGTAATTTTGTTTGTATTGTAGTTTTGTAAATACCATACATACATTTCATGTTAATTAAAGTACAGTGCTGTACTAATGTGAAATTGATTTTGTTTACTTTATGTGTTTAATAAATACGTATATACAATATAGAGTACATACTGTATTTTATTTTCTTGTGCTGTAAGAGAAAGACACTTCGGTTTTAGTGGACCTCGGACATTGTCACTGAAATATGCGAGTCCACAGAAGTTCGCTTTAGGCGGAGTTGGCTGTAGTAGAGGGCAGTAATTTTTTTTTTCAAAGGTTTATTCTAGTGCTAACTTTTCCGTGAACAGCCTATACCACGGTTTACGGAAATATAGCACTGTTATTCAACTACCAGCCAGAAATATAAGTATCATTTCAAGATCGGATTATTTTGTCGTTTAAACATGATGTAATTTTTATTCGGCCATAAACTCTACACGTATAGAAATTATTTTGTCAGAGCTACGATTTAAAATTGCGATGTATCATTTTTTTTTTCTGTCAGTCGAACTGTTCGTGATTTAGCGCTCATATTACACTGAGCACAATTTCATTTTAAAACTGTCCCTTCTTCACTGACACGTTTAATGTTATTGTAGAAATTATTTTCGTGTAGTTTCAGTTTACTTGCTGAATTCCGAAATGCCAAAGGACGTCACCCCCTCCCCCCCTTCTCCACCAGGAGACGCGTTGGTGTGATGGATAGAATACTCGCCTCCCACCTAGGCGAACCGGGTTCAATTTCCGGCTGGGTCGCTCCCGGATTTTCGCATGCGGGAATCGTGCCGGATGATGCCGCTGGTTGGTGGGTTTTCTCGGGATCTCCCGTTTCCCCCGATCTTGCATTCCAGCGTTGCTTCATACTCACCTCGCTTCACCATCATCGGCTCTCAAGATCTCGATGTTAAGAGCCGCCCAAATCTTTCCACTCCACTACCTTACCTCACCACACCCCACCCCACCCCTCCACCACCGCGAGTTGAGTCGGCTGCGTAGTTCTGGTCGAACTGACGAAGCAGCTTCTCGCGAGCTGATGACGCACCAGTTCGCAGTAGGTTCCGTTTCGTCAGTGCGGCCAGCCTAAGTTCAAAACAAGCTGGAGCCGGCCGTTATCTCGGCGCTCACCTCAGCACCTGACCCCTGGAGGGTCGTCTGCGTGTCAGAGGGTCACGTGCCGTGCCCCCGTGCGAGGGGGCAGCGATAGATAGCACCGTGTCGTCGCCGATCAGGCGATTGCGAGGAATCGGCGCCCACGACGCACGTCAGCAAGACGTCACTGCAGTCGAACTTTTTTTTGCTGTCAACCTTTGAGAAAAAAGTCACCACCTCAACTCGAGTACTGAAAGTAACGCTGGCAGCGAGAGAGAGGGAAGGTATACGTAGTTAATGGTTAATTAAGCAATTTTGAAATCAATCTTTGGAAAATGTCACTGCCCCTACCTGCATATATTTTAGAGGCGTTACCAACGAAAAAATATGTGCTATTTTATATTTGTATATTTTAAGACATTATCAGTGATTACTAGAGAGACATTAAAAATTCACCTTATTATTATTATTTGGCACCGCGCTAGATTTCACCGTTTTTTATACATAATTTGTGTATTGGCTTCTGCAAAGCGAGGAGCCGTAGTCCCTTTTGACTAAGTGAGACGTGATTGGTCTACCTTGTCGTTACTTCTTTCTGATTGGTTCAAGGCAGCCCAGGGCGTGTCAAACCAGTTGTAGTTCAATTACAAGTGCAATATGAAAGCAAATATGTTTGAAGTCTATTCTGTCTTTAAACGATAACGCGAATTTTGCATGTCTCTAGTTAATACTCTTTCGCATAAATACATGTCAAAGTCACAATTTCACTATTTTAGAAATGTACAAATAATGAAAACTATCGTACGTACAGAAATTAGATAATTGACACGGAAAGAAGATGCCAAGAGCTACTTCAAGACGTCTATAATATTGTACATTGAAATGTTTTTGCAACTTCAAAAAATTGGTGAAAACAAGGACATTATTGCGTATTTTTTATTTGGGGTTGCTCCTAAATGTTTGGGAAATAACTTTTGCTAAACATACTTCAAAATGAATTAAGGCAAATCTTTTCAGTTGGCCTTGTTCTGCAAGTAGTTTGGTTTATTTTATTTGTACATTACAAAAACTATAAAAATTGACTTTGACATGTCATTTTGGAAAAACCATGCAATATAAAAAAAAATTGTCTGGAGAAAAAGTAGTTACAGACAATGTCTACTGGTTTAACAGTATGTGGTACAAATATAAAATAACAGAAATTTTCCGTTGCCAACGCCTTTAATGAGCACATTGACTGCCTTGCGCCCAGTAATGTTGATAACGACGCGACGGAGAGAAAGTATTTCCATTTCTGAATGTTCAATTGAAAGTGGTAGGAAAACATTTGTGAATACTCAAATTATTACTTTTGCTTTCTGTTTTTTTTTATATTCATTAAAGTGTACGAATTAGCAAATCTGTGAGATATTTACTTTTCAAATAATGGCACAGTTTCAATTCACCGACGCATGAATAAAGTGCTCAAGTTCAGTGCAATGTTAATTTTACATGTGGTGGAAGAAAACACAACGCGCATAAGTAGAACTCAAGCAGGGTTTTCAAAAGTGCTCAGTTTAAAGCGAATAGCCTTCAGTACGATGTATTAACGTCTCATTAAAATCGTAATTCTTAAATTATTAACAATCAAGTTTACTAAATTTATAGGTCCTACATAGGCATACAAAAGAAAATTTTTGCGTATTATGAACATATTTGATTATATTTCCAGTGATTTCGTATGATTACATGATCGACCCGTCGACACCAGTAACTGGGTCCACAAAATGTGTAAAGGTACTGTGAATCAGCAACTAAAGATAAGGTAGACCGATCTAGCTGTCTGCGCACAACCAGTCTCCGGCCAATACCAAACTGCTTTTCTGCCAACACGACTAGCAAAAAACGGCGTGTATTGCATTTGAGGTTAGAATACTGTTCAGTAAACAAGTCCTTTTCAGATGTTTTTATACTTCTTCTAACCAATTTGTAATGCAGATTTATTAAATTCAAATCGGTCGGCTGTCAAGACTCTTTCCAAGCGACAGCCGTGCAACTACAGAATATTTAAGAATACGGAAATGAAGCAGCTTCTTCTGCCGCGAACTCGAGGCGCGGATGGCAGAGAATGAGATCACTGACCAGCAGCATGACGCAACGCCGTTTGCCAATCAGCGCCTAGTAATTTACTTGCCAGACCGAATCGTTTGCAGAACGCAACAGCTAATAAGACAAAAGGCTTACTTTTAGAGTCAATCTGTGAATGGGTATGCCTACATGAAAGAAACCTCCGCGCTATTTCACCAACACTGCAGAAAATAAGATACGGTACGTATTTAATGCTGGCGCCTTGAATCTTAGTGCGAGGACTGCGAATAATGCACTGCTTTATATGGGCTTAACACAATGACTGCCGCCATACTTTTCGTAAAGTGTGTATTCTTGTCAGGGTCTTTTATTGAATTTATTGCTTTGGTTTAATAAGATATAGAAAATTAGCATATTTTATAAAAACACCTTAGGACGATGTGACAGTCTTACGTGAATAAATGTGATGCACATGACCAGAATAAATATACATAGGTGCATCATATTGATGCACGTGGCGGTCGAAGTGTTTTCAGGGGGGTAGAACTCTTTCATCTTGTGTTAAGTTTTATCCCAACTTAGGTTACTTTTAAATCAAATATTTGGAAGTTAGGGCTGTCGGGGCATAAATAATATCTTAACAGATATTTTTAATTCCATAATATTATGCTTAAATTGTTTTTTTTTTTTTTAATCTGTAACCGCAATAAATATTAGCTCATTGTTTATACTTTTTCAGCCTCGGATGTGAAAATACAGACTGAAATAAGTCCATTCTAATTTCGGGAATTCTGTAAAGTAGTTCTGTGTTTAATATTAAGTTTTTGAATTTTAATGTTGAATGTTAAAAGTAATTTATATATATATATATATATATATATATATATATACACACACACAGGTCTAGCTGTGCCCGCGACTCCGCTGGCGTGGACTACAGAATTATTGTTTATGTTTTTTTTTTTTTTTTTTTTTTTTCAAATAAAGTCCATGCTTTTTATGCTTTTTTCCTGACAATTTCTGCACTTGCTTTTCAATTTCAATGAGTGCAAGGTGAAAAACTTCGTCTTTGAATGTTGCTCGCGTGGTTATAGTAACAAACTTATAGGGAGAAATAACGGTATTTGTTAGTAGACAGACACTGACCATAAACACAGAACAGAGCACTAACGTTGTCATTTTTTGGTGCTACAATCGCTCTTTTACTTTCTTTGTAAAACTGGGTAAACGCTAGCAATCAGTTCCATATCACTCTGAACCAAATTACTTAAATCCCCCGTTAGTGACACACAGCCCTCGGCATCTGTTTCTTACCGCCCATCTCCAATTTTTAATAGTGTGTCAGCATAATGTCCTGTATCAACTTCATTGTAGCGGTGCACTCTCATATTTGTCGCCAAGCTCAATTTCTTGACATTTGCCCATAAGCATGGCGACTTGAGACAAGCTTTGATTTCATCTGCAGGTGTGCCCCTCTTACTCTGAATCACCGGTAGAGTTTGGCGGAGGTCACCAGTCATAACAACCATTCCTCCCATAACGTCTGTATTGTTTCGTATATCCTGTGGAGTTCGGTTTAGGGCCTCTATCGCTTTGTTGTGTGACATTGTGCTTTCGTCCCACACTAACAACTTATATTGACGCAGCATTGTACCCCAAGCGCTATTTTTACTAAAAAAATATTACCTGAGGGAATTGTATATTTTTTGGGATAAAAAGTAGCCTATGTCTCTTCCCGGACCTCCAACCATCTCTGTACAAAATATCATGTCGATCCGTTGCTCCGTTGCGACGTGAAAGAAGGACAAACAAACAAACACACTTTCGCATTTATAATATTACTAGCTGTGCCCGTGGCTCCGCTCGCATGGACCACGACGCTTCTACCCGCCGCCACCATTGCTCTCCACGTCCGCGTACGGTAAACCTACTCGCGAAAGTAAATTTTTTTAGATATTTTCTCGCGATAAATAGTAGCCAATATCAACTTTCAGCCGTCCAACTATTTCTGTGCAAGAAATTACGTCGATCTGTTGCTAGGTTGCGACGTTGCATTGTTATTGCGGTTGTGTACCTTTTCATTTTCCAATAAGAATTTCCCCAAGGGAATGAGAAATTTTCTCGGGGTAAAAAGTAGCCTATGTCACTTCCCGGTCCTCCAATTATCTCTGTGCAAAAAAATCACGTCGATCTGTTGCTCCGTTTAGACGTGAAAAAGGGACAAACAAACATCCAAACACACTTTCACACACACACACACACACACACACGCACACACACACACACACACACACACACATATATATATATATGTATATATATATTAGTTAGGATGTTAGGCGGAGGGTGTAGGTATTTTACGTGATGGTAGATATGGTCATTCCAAATAATTATGACCACATTTGCTATTATACAATGTCTGATGGTTCACACGTTATTACCATGTTGTAAACGGCATATTTTATTATGTTCAACTTTGTAACCTTGCGTGGCGGTCTGTATTGATTGATGACAACACACACTGATTACATGTGATTAGAGATATCCCTTATGTTTTATTTACTTTTTCTTACCCCCACCTCACCTTTGAGCAGACAATCGACAACATGGTAATAACGCGTGAACCATCAGACATTGTTTAATAGTAACTGTGGTAATATTTATGTGGAATGACCATATCTACCATACTTTAAAATGCCTACCCCGCGGTCTAACATTATGTATATATAAACACAAGATGCAAGGACACCACCACCTTAAGGGGTCAACGACCAACGTGAGTAGGCCCTGCTATTGGTACTCACGCTGCAGGGAACTATGCACCTCGTCTGGGCTCGAGAACACCCGCCACTGGACGGTTGACAAGTGGCAAACGCGTAACCTGGTACAAAGACTCGTGTTTCCATCTGAACCCGGCAGATGTAAGAGTACACGTGTGGAGAGAACCCCATGAACCCAGCGACCCCGCATGTCAACAAGGGACTGCGCCGCCTGGCGGAGTGGCTTGGCGATGGTGCAGGGTGTGTTCAGCTGGCACGCATTAGGACCCCTCGTGTGTCTACAAATGGCCGTGACCGGCTAACTTCATATGCACGTCCTTTCGGGCAGTGTTACTCAGAATCGTGCCCTGCGATCATACTCAACGTTCCTGGCCTCGTCCAGCAACATCATGTCCCGCCACACATGTCCGGACCCCTCAAATTATGATTCTAAAACAACTTTTCAGAGTTTGGGTTCACGCCGTGCGCATTTCGTTCACCTGATCTGAACGTTATCAAGCATACCTTGGATGCCTTTCAACGGCCTTGGAAATCAGAGATTCGCAACCGCACAATGTTAAAGTACTATGGAGGCATGACGTTCCTTGTCTACGCACTACTTGAGAATGCTCGGGGCGTCCATTCGCTTTTGTGTTTATGCAGTTCTGCGATCGCGATGTTAAACTGGTATCTCCCGTTTTTCTGGCTCTTCATATCGTGTTACTGGAACTTGTACCAGCAGTCGTATCAGATTGCTCGAAATTAAAGGGGAAAAAATACCTCCACCTAACTACTAGTATAAAAAGACATTTGTTCTTTGAACATGTTCGTAAATTTATATTCAATGTCATAAAAATATTGAAATAGTGAAGTATGGTAAATCGACACATCGATGCATGTCATGCAAGCGTTTAGTTTCGCGCTACGGCGGAGGCACGTGCTTTGTATTTATGTGGGTACTGCCGCTTCTCAGAATATGGGTTATTGACTGTAAACAGTATTCAGAACAGACCGTGGCCCAGAACAGAAAACATCATACAATGCTTCGGACTGTAATGTCTTGTCTTCAGCGGCGAATCAATTTTTTTCTTTGGTAATCGATAACCACCGCGTGTGAGTGCTATAATTCCTGCCTCAACTAACAGCGCCACAAATCTCCTGCTTCTGAGGTGATAGTGTAAAGAGTCATAGCATATAATCGTCGTTTACTTCTCGTAGTGATGTTCAAGGTCGTTGAGTGCACAGCAGTACGCTGAATGGGCAGCGGTGGCGAAGTGTCCAGGGCGCTCGCCTCCCACCACGGCGATCCAGGATCGATCTCCGGCGGGTTCACTCCCGGATTTTCGCATGTGGGAATCGTGCTGGACGATAGCGCTTGCCGGCGGGTTTTCTCGGGGTACTCCCGTTTCCCCCGCCCTTGCATTCCAGCGCCGCTCCATTCTAGGGTTTCATTTCATGTCATGCCCGGGGATGACGGTCATCTACGGGTCCCAGCTGGAAAGACCGTCATTAGGAGGGTGTCGCCTTGCCCTGGGTGCACTCCCCACACGAAATGTATTTATTTATTTAGTACGCTGAAGACTTCCGGCGGTTTCATGTTCTACATATTCTGGTTGAGTGCCCTGGAGCCGGTATCCAGCAAGATAACGCTCACCTGCGCACCTATGATTTCCCGCAAGCGTCCGCGTCAAATTTCAACACTTCATTCGCCTTCTTGGTCACAATTCGTTCCCTATCGAACATCTGTGATCTCAGATGGGATACCAGCTTCCCTTACATCGAACTATTCGTGATTTGGAACAGAATTTGCAACAACTGTAGGAAAATATGCCGCAAGATAACATACGCCGTTGTTCTATCGTATCGAGGCATGCATGCACCGAGGTACAAGGTAGTCCGAAGATGTACCAAAAATATCCTCCCTCTGTGCTGCAGGTAAGTATACCATTATCCTGATGCAATGCTATTGTAATAATTTCTTAATTTTGTCTGTACCACAGCTAGAATAAAATTTTGTTAGAATCCAGTTAAGTATTTTCATTTTGTTGGTAGTTAATCTGAAACGTGAGTGACGCAATTTTTCGAACAGTTGTTGAATTACCAATAACCTTCAAATTATCTCTTTACGTAATTAATTCTATTCTATCTGCATTCCTCTGTATCTTATGGCAGATGGGTATCGATTTTGAGAATGCAGCTCCAGAAATAGTGGATGGCCGGTTTAACTTCGTTCTCTATCAGTTTATGTCCACTGAACACGTGTTTTGATTAATTCTGCCATTTCTGAGAGCAACATATGCGAAGTTAGTTAAGCAGCTTCGCTGTGATAAAATAAGGCTGTGCTGGTTTGAAAGGTTTCATGTATGTTACATTGGGTTATGTTGTGTGCCATCAGTTGCAATGTTGAGAGTCACAATTCCGCAGGAGAATAGCATGTTAGCCACTTGGAAAGACATGCGCTGAGTAGCTGAGTAACTTGAGTTTTTTTTTGGCACCATGGTGCAATAAAGTTATAGTAAAGTATTACAAGTATGTACTTGTGCTTTGTTCGGTAAACTATCAAAACGTGTGTGACATAAAAATTTCCATCTCGTCTCCATCCCTCCAACTCTGTTGCGTATTCCCAATTGTTTATTTTCACAAAATATTTTCTTCAGGCAAAATAATTGATACTTCGTAATGCGTGTAAACCATACTCGGTAATTGTTTTGAAAATAAGCAAATAAAAAAAAATATAATTCACGTCTTCCGTTGTTGCTTTCCGTTTTTAATAAGAAAACTAACCTTAAAACTGCGTTCGTTTGAGCTAAGCCTACCATCATGACTTTAAATTTTTATCTGTAATATTTTGTTAGGCATCAAGAAATCTCGTTAATTAATCCAGCATATACTGTATACATTCACATTGTCATAAGGTAGCATTGCGATGGACCCTTTCAAGACTGCTAGTACGGATGCATTCCCGAGCAGCTGAATTTCTCGCAAATCAGATCTGTAACAGTAGGGTATTATTACACGCGATGTAAGTCAACTGTGTACTTTTCTCCTTTCCCCTAAGGAAACTGCGCAGAAAATCTGTACAAGTGCTATTTTTAACCATTTACATCATTTTTAAAAATATATTTTACAGGATGAAATTAAAAAGGAAAATTATGGGCTGTAGATAATTGCTTTTTACCTTTCCTGGAGGAGAAAAAGTGGTATTCCCAGACCATTTATTTACTGCGATACGCCCATACGTACAGACACTGATTTTAAATACTACACAGTATTTTACCTGGGAGTCCTCTTAAATAAAGCGATTGAAATAAGTAAAATGAGTGACTTTCCTCTGCGAGCCTTTGTATATCTGTTGGAACTCGTCTGTTTACATCGCCAACAAAATTTTTTTTTTTTTGTTCCTTGTGTAGTTACGGGCTTGTGTAGTTTATTCACAGTTTCTTCACACATTTTGAATCAAATATTTGAAAAATTACCCCTTGTATGCCGTTTTTGGTTGTTTCCTAAATATGTCATATATCACTAGCGTTTTATAATTCTGTTAATATAAAAGTATCTTACTCTGGTAAAATTAAACTTTCACTTATATTTTATTTATAAACTATAATATTTCATTTATAATTCATTAGAATAAAATCGGTGTGAAAACAGGTGTGTTGGTAATGCCTATTACGAAATAGTTCTCATGCAAAATATTATGAACAGAGTGCGCACGAATGCGGTGCGTTGTCACATTGGTGTATGATTCTAGACTTGGTTCAGCTTTGTTTGCACGAGGCGGAGAAATAGCCTGAAAGTAGGACTTCAGCAGGGCTTCAGAAAAGCAGTAAGTAACTGTGAATCGACTATATCAAGCTGAGCACAAGGCTACTTTCTCGCGGCGATTTCTGAACAATGGTAGCTGCAGCGCGAGCAAGGCGAGCGCGTTTTAACAATGCCGACCCCGCCGGGACGCTTTGGGTGCAGGTGAAGCGTTTATGGGCCCCTCCACCCGCCCCGCGAAGGGTGAGAGGAGCAGGGGGCGGTAAGAGGATAGGACCCCGAGGCCTGCTTGCTCGACTATATATGGCCGCTTCCTGCCAGGTCTATAAATAGCTGGCCAGTGTGGCACCTGAGGCTCAAGGTGTCGTCGAATGGGGCAGCTGCTCCAGCCACGACGTCAGCTGTATTTCACTCGCCTCCCATTCCTTACCCCTTCCCCACTTTAGCGACCATCACGGGGGACAATAATCGGGTCCGTGAATCTGCTCCGTAGAGGGGTAAAGGGGTATAGTGTAGAGTGTGCACACAGGCTGCGCAGTAGCCATTCTACGTGTTACAACATTGGACTGCTTTTTCTGCCAATCGCACTATAATCAGTTCGGGGTTTCTTCACACTTTTTGAATCATAGTATTATTCATAGTATTTTATTAATGTAAAAAGGCGTGTATTTTGAAAATTCTTATGTAAACAAACACGTTCATCAGTGTTGACCATGTGAGTTCGACGTTGTATTGGGGATGGTTGAGTCAATAGTGTCGACATGCGTAGAATACAGAGAATCAGTCTACCTCAACTTTAGTCTATGATTCACTCCCGTGGCTTCTAGGTGGCTTGAAATGACCCGTCCAGAACAGACACACGACAGTTTGTCTTAATTTTTGTACTGCAGTGAAATATTTCTCCTCAGAGGAATTGTAATGTAGGGACCACGGTCGTGTAAGGCAAGACTACTCGTCTCCCACCAACACGAATCGGGTTCGATTCCCGGCGGGGTCGCTCCCTGATTTACGCATATGTGGGAATCGTGCCGGACGATGCTGCTTGTCGGTGGGTTTTCTCGGGGATCTCCCGTTTCCCATGTCCTTGCACTCAGGTGTTCCACCATCCCCACCTAATCTCACACTCGTCGGCTCTCAAGACCTCGTTCTTAAGAGCCGCCCAAATCTCTCAACTCAACTTAGATTCGGTTAATTTGCATATCCTGTCAGATTTGACGTAATACGAAGTTATTATTGGCGTGCGATAAATTATGGCCATTACTCACTTGATCTGATGAGGTGTAACAACTGTAATGCAGTTGTTCATAATAAAGTAACTCAAGTTACAATACTTATCATTCAGATCCGAAAATGTGGAATATTCCGGAAGTAGATGTGCAAATCGGAAGTGATGAACAATCGCACGAAACACGGAAAAGACAACTACTAGCTTTTGTGGTAAATTTTAAGAAATTAATGTTTTCTTGTAATGAAATTAAAAGTCTGCCTATCATTTATTTCTTCCTGGTACTCGTTACATACGAATTAATCCTCTACATTTTCTGTTAAAACCGTAAATCACATAACAGATACATACACGTAAATAACAGAGAAATGAATAAGGGCAATCTTACATTTACACAGAAACTAACATTAAAACCTTGTATTGAATTTGTGAATAATCCGTTGAATTAGTTCACACGCGCGCGCGCGCGCACACACACACACACACACACACACACACACACACACCGTGTGCTAAACATGAATTTCCCAAAAGTATGCTTGCAAACTAGAAGTGACCAAAGATCTCGTTGCAGATTCAAGAATACATTGTATGAAAATATCTCAAAATTGGCGTTGTGTCATAACAACCATCCGAGATATTATAGAAAACACGTAAGCATGTTTACCAAGACTGACCTTTCAAGGCCGAAAGTAGTAAATAGAGTAAG
Source organism: Clitarchus hookeri (assembly GCA_002778355.1). Taxonomy (NCBI): domain Eukaryota; kingdom Metazoa; phylum Arthropoda; class Insecta; order Phasmatodea; family Phasmatidae; genus Clitarchus; species Clitarchus hookeri. The sequence goes on from NQII01000420.1 coordinate 341,683, forward strand.
CTGAAAACTTATTGTGCTTGCCTTCTAAAGTGTGCCAAGTAGGTTGGAATCAGCATATCCGCTTTAAAGATTTTAGGCGGCGGAGTTGAAAACTGAAAAGGGTAGGAGTAAAACATTCGCGTGCACACAGCTCACGCTACTTACACTTAGAAGTATACAGATTTTTTTTAAAACACTGGACATACTGGAGTTCATAAATGTATACTTGCGTATTGTTCAGTAAACACTGCTGTGTTTCAACTGTATTATGACCCACAAACAAGCATGTGAAGTTACTCATGGCGGATTCGTAAACATTCAAATAATTGCCGAATCTACAATATACCTCTGACTGGTATTGTAAAAAGTTGTTCCACAATATCAGTACTTATACAGGTACAAACGCTGTGAAGTGATTCCCTATGCAAATGGGATAGAAAGCATTGTACGAACAATGTTGTACAGTTACTCGTAAGGGAGAGCCACCATTGAAAATCGCTATCACGTGCACCCTTACAAACCTTGTCCGTTGTCTCGAACACGGTTCGCCTGAGAGTGTTACATCAAGGTAACGTGTTTCCGTGCAGTAACGGATGATTATGACTTATTTGCAAAATTCCCAAGGGTTACACACTTGCATTGGTAGGATAATAACATACCACCCCTTAGTGTCTGAATGTAGAGGATGATAGTACGCCACAACTGTTCGCAGGTTTCAGGTCTTGGTTAAAGAAAACATTGTTCACAGAATGGTTCTTTCATCTCATGTAGGTTTCATTATTTTCCGGTAGAACCCTTTGAAATATCGATTTACAAGGGTGGCTACCTCCCTTACGAGTGACTGTATGACATTGTTCGTGTAATGTTTTCTGTCCCATTTTCCATAGGAAATCACCTCATAGCGTTTTTACCTGTAGTTCAGGACCATTCTGTATAAGAGAAAGCCCTCTTTACACACATTTTCTCTTCGAATTGGTGAGATTATGCCTCTGTAATGATCTGATTTATTACATATACCTTGAATTACATTTATGAAAGAGGGGTGGGGTTAGACCACCCCCTCCCCCCCTCCCTTCCAAGGAGTCGGTTTTGTTTCAGCTTCAAAGAATAGTGTAAAGAAAGGAGTAAGTTTGAAGCTGACAGATCGTGATCACTGCACCCATTTGTCCTTGCAAGTCGAGGTTGGAACTTGAAAATGCGCCCTAGAGGTAACGGTTATCATTACAAACATTGTAAAATTTCTCCGATAATTAATAATGGAATTTAGAACGTATAGTAAGGCGCAGTGAAAATTAAACGTTTTGAGGATCCTATGGATTAATTTTTGCAATACTAAAATTCTTTTTTTATATTTTAAACGCGCACGTGTAAGTACTATGTTCAAAAACACATTTCTTCAATGACTGCCAATGCTGCTTCCTTAAGTTAAAAAAAAAAATTAAGTAAATTTTTATTCGCGTAATTAATTGAATCAATCTATTTCCCGTAAATCGTGTAATTTTGTTTTAAGAGACAATTTCGCCCAGTTGAAATTCTTTAATGTTATGAGAACATGTGGTAATGATGATAGACTATATGTTTACATATATGTATAAATGCAGAGTGTGTGTGTGTGTGTGTGTGTTTGCAGAGTTTATTTAGTCCTGAAAGAAGCTCTCAACAGTCGGACCTAATGGGAACATTTATGCGTGGCTATAGAATGATTTTGTGTGCTTGTAAGAAATATTATGACGACAGTCCTTGCTATATAGTTAATTAAAAAAACGAATTGATTTCAGGTGCCACTAATTTAAATATGACACCTTTTAATTATACGTTCAAATACGGAACCACTGCTCCTAACATTGCTTAATTAACCGCGAGAACGTGACTGAAATGGCTTTTTAACGTTATCGATGGCGAAGCGTCTGCGGGCGGTCAGGTAACTTTTAACTGGTGGCGAGTCGATGGTGGGTGTGTGTGTGTGTGTGTGGGGG
>NQII01000420.1:343696-413568 GCA_002778355.1 Clitarchus hookeri
GGGTGGAATTAATATCTCACTTCACCATGAAATGTTGCTTTTCTCGAGTTGCCACAGGTGGCTCTAGTGACAAGGGGTGCTCGTTAGGGTCGCCGAACACATATGCGAACCGGCACACACGCTGTTTTCCAACCCCGCCCTTGCTGTAGCCGACCCCCGAAATCAACGTTTGTCCCCCTTCGACCACCACGTGGGAGAGGGGCCGTGAGGGGTGGGGGTACTTCACCCCCCCGAACTGCAGTTATTTGTGCCCCCAGGCGCGGTCTGACCACACCTGGTGGAGTCGGCTGCGTCGCCGGCCACGTTCCGAAATAATAATGCCGTCCCCTTAATGGCCGCGGCGTTATTAAAAAAACGCCACCTGTCGACAAACAAACGATTTTATTAAGCGTCGGCGTTTATTATTTTTTTTCCCCCTTTCAGTTTACGTTCGCAATATCGGAGGGGCCCTGCGCGCGAGGCACTGCTTTTTTCACCGCGCCACCGCAATCCTTGCACGTCGCCGGTGTGTGTTCATGTGTTTGCGCGCACTTATTCACAGAGGCTGTGCAATTAACGGTATTTCTAATACGAAGTCGGGGCCGAATGTTTTCGACAATATTCGTCGCCTACGCTGAACATGTGTGCAATGCACAGAATACTTTATCAACTGCGAAACGCTCTCATCCAGGAAAATTTTTAGGCCTGGAGGTAAACACTAGGGCTGTGCGATAAAGACTGTTCACAGTAAACATAGCACTTTTAAAAGCCCTACTTAAGATGTAGTTGCATGGACATTGTGTACTGTCCAGCCATATGTAAAATTAACATTATCCAGGGTCTGATCACTTTATTCATGCTCCGGTCAAGTGAAACTCTAAAGTTAATAAAAAAGAAAATATTTTAAAATTGTCTAATTCTTACATTAATGCGCATTAAAATGCAGAAAGCAAAGGAAATCATTTCAGTATTCACAAATGTTTACCGAACCCCTTTAATTCAAATTTAAAACGCGGAATTACTTTCCCTCTGTCGTTACCAACTTTGCTGGGCGCATATAAGTCAGTGTGCCCGTTAAAATATTTGCGAGTAGAGACAGTAACATTTTTCAAAGTTTGATTTCAAAAGTGCTTAATTAACCGTGAATATCTACATATGCTTTCCACTATCGTTTCGAAACATGTTGATACATCGTTATCGGCGTGACACATCCCTCCCACAGGGTATTGAAAATCGGTGGTGACATATCTCAAATATAGCTTATATAGATATCGGTCATATTGATATCGCCAGCATAGCATATAGCCAATATCGCGATATGCGATATATTGCTGTACACTTTTTGGACCATATCACAGTTACGATATTTCAGACATATTGTTTCGTTATCGATATATCACCATATCACACAGCCCTAGTAGACACTATAACGGCCTACAATGCGGAATACTGTGCACGTCACTTACAGCTGTCCGTTTGTGTGAAGTAACCGTGAATGGAGTATATAAAATATGTGAACCATCTGACTGAAATATGCTCATTTCGCGAGCAGAAATTTCGGTGTGAGCTCAACTTTTCGGCGCGGCTCGTGAGGGAAACGAGTGGAGTGGAGTGGAGAAATTTGGGCAGCACTTAACATCGAGGTCTTGATGAGGGGGAAACGAGGTGAGTATGGAGCAGCGCCGGAATGCAAAGGCGGGAGAAACGGCAGATACCCGAGAAAACCCGCTGACCAGCAACATCGTCGGGCATGATTCCCACGTGCGAAAATTCCGGGAGCAACCACGCCGGGAATCGAGCCCGGTTCGCCCTAGGTGAGGGGGGGGGGCGAGTAGTCGGACCACTACACCATCGCGGCCTCCGCGCGAAACGAGGACGATTTCTGATTGGCTTTTCTATTTTTCCNGAGATAGCAACTCTCAAGGGGGGTTTGCGGCACGATGGGTGAAAAAAGGGGGAAAGCTTCCTTTCGCAGTTGCGCATCTCGCCGCAGGTGCAGCAGAACCTCCCTGCCGCAGAGGTGCCAACCTCTTTTGTTTTTGTTTTGTTGCTTTTTTACGTACTACCCTGTCGAGCATTTCCCTGTCGCGGCTATGGTATGGCTGCTTTTATATTTGAATCGTTTCTGACTCCACACTTTTGTAGGGTGGCTGTCTTCCGAAAGTTCGTTTGGTCGGGACGTGTGTGTAGTAATAACTATTTTACTTTATCTTTCAAATATTATCTTATATTAATCGTTTATTTATTTCAGATGTCAAACAGACCATAAGAACCCAACTACGCTGGCACTGCAAAAAAATTACAAACAATAAATTATATACACTGCTGTAGCCGTACTATATAAACACAAAAATCAGAAACTAGAGCAATATATTAAATTTGTATTAGAAGAGTTTTCGTGATAGATACAAAGCTTAGGAGACACACCAGCTGCTAACTACTTTGTCTTTGTCCCCGACTTAGAGATGGCTTGCGTGGTTTACCGTCTTCCAGCCACCTCACTCGAATATTCAGGATACAAAGAGAAATGCAGAATCACGCAAGATTAAACAAACAAAAGACAATAAATCTTTGGACACGAAGTTGTATCAACAAATCACGGATACTTAATTTAACATATTTGACGAAGGTATTAAACCCTTTACAAAAACACCTCGTTTTATTATGTTAGTGGAGGTTTGTGATGTAATAATAATAAATCGTCTTTATTTGGTGCAGTTGGGCATATTTTCCTTCTCTTACAGTAAACATTGTTTTTGTGCATTTCACATCCTTATTTTAATTTATAAAATATAATATTACTTACAAATTAATAGTCACTACAGAAATATTAATAGTCTTTACTAAACAGTAAAAATAATATAGTTTATATAAACCAGCAGCATGAACATTTAAATACTGAAAAACACTTAGTTATGTAGGCCTAGTAGTTATCATGCATTTAACAAGTGCCTCAAATGCTGATGAAAAGGAAACTACTAGGTTATGTCATACACACACTGCATGCATATGTATAAAGGCTACATATGTGTGCACAAATGCCTAAATAAATAAATGCACCTACCTACTCATGTGTGTATAGGCCATATGAAATATATCATATATACGCAAAAATCAATTGTAGTTGAATGATACAATAGCACACTTTTCAGTTACACAAACAAAATGGCAAGTATTTAGGCCTTAATCGTTCAAATACCTTATAAAGGCAAACTCGTACACTTATTATAACCAATTAAGAAACAATTTTAAACTTGTAAAACATTTAAACATCCGCACACATAAGAGTGGGAACTATTATGTTGACTTTTTTACGTGTTTCAAATGTGCTTCCGCCATAATGACCTTCACGTAAGTTCTCTGTACAAATCACACTAAGTTGCAATGGTTTTCAGCAATTTTTTTTAATTGCCTGTTAACACTTTAATAAACCTTTAACAAAGCAATCTTCATGTAAAGGCTGCATGAGGTTAACTGGCCACATTTGAAACCTTTGTTATGACATACTTACCTCGCCTGTTTTGTATCCTTTCACAAACTTTATAATTATCATTACCATTGACCATCAAACTTAATTCATGCTTCGCTCAATTGTAACTGTAAAATTGTTAGGAAGATATTATGTTAACTTATATGCATATTAAGTTAAATAATTGACTGCCCACAAAGTTAAACATACGTTAACAATTTAAATACGATATTAAGACAAGGAACTACTTTCACTGTTGTTTTAATAAGTTATCAATTGATCGTGAGCTATCTTTACCATAAACACGTTCTTGGAAAAACTAAAATCACAGTTTTTTTTATATACTTTGAAAAAGTGGTGTTGTAGCCTTAAATCCAACGACGAACGGAATTTCCTATGCGGCTCCCAAAGTATTGTGCATGTCAGTTCTCACATTAGAAAATACATTCGACACGTGTGTAAAATTCATTCATTCAAACACCCCCAATTGATACAGATTACGGAAAATTTTTTACCTAATAGGTGGTGAGAACTTGTCGGGATGAGACTATATGACTAGAGCATGCCAGCATTTGGAGAGGTAAGTGACATAAGTAAGTAGATGAGATTATTTTCTGCGAAATTAGAAGAATTTACTCATGAATTTCTGTAATGCTGTATCGGAGTACTCATAAGAAACATAAAGTGGAATACAAATTAACCTAGTAAAAAAAGGTAACCAAAAACAGTCTAAGTATATAACCAATTTTAAACTGGGAGTCTCCAGTAAATTTGTTTCTGGTGCTAATTATAATTTAAAATACGTGACCAGAATAAATTATAGTCACTATAATTTTATGTTTTTTTACTTGTTTTGAGTACTGTGGCACGTAAATTAATTATATAAGAAATAATTATACTACCAAGGCAGATCTTATATGAATAAACGGACAAATGAGCAGATAATAACACCTAGAGTGATTGGGTCGAGTCGGTTGGTAATTGTAGCTGTTTTTCTTCAGTCTCTAAGAGTCATCAAGTAGCATAAACCCGCAGTGATAAATCATTATTTCATGTAAAGTGAAATGTTCTGAAGTAGATAATTTTCACACATCGTACAGGCACACCACGCCACATGGTCGGAAATGACTCTGCTCACAGGCGCGATATCAGTGTTATGCCCTTGTTACCCGGAGTCGGCGCTGGCCGGGCGGCGCGCGGCAGATGAAGGCAGTGGCGAGGGGTAGTTTAGATGTGATAGGGTCGTTTCCCGGGGACATTTATTGTGAATTGTGGCTGCATTTTATACTAACCTGCACTAGGGGAAGGTAGGGGACGGGGAACCGCGGGAGAAGGTGAGGAGGCCTGACTTTCGGGACCAGATGCGCCTCCCTCCCACAACCATCCCTTCGGCAGATAAGGAGGTGGCGGGCCTCGTAAAAGCGGAAGGAAGCTTGAAAGAATGGAACGTTTTTGATGGACCACGCGATACTCGCGTGCGTTGTGGGAAGGTTTCTCCGAGGTGAGGTGGCGTCGCTTCCATTACCATCATCGTCTTCGCCGTCGTACCTCCAGCAGTTTCAACCTCCCCTCCCCCTCCCCTCTTCAATATCCTCGACCCCCTACAAGTACGTGCTTCCGGCCGAGGTGACGTGTGCTCGTGTGTCTCCAGGCTACGTTACTCCCTCTCCTCGATAACACCCACTCCGGCTGATTCGCCAGCCGGATCTGATTTACGACGACTGTGGTAGGTTCACCGTCCTTGCCTGTGCGCTAGTTTACAAATATTTTCTTCAAAAATGTGTGATAATAATACATTTCGTGTGGGGAGTACAACGATGGCGAGGCGACACCCTCCTAACGACGGGCTTTCAAGCTGGGACCCGTAGGCGCCCGTCGTCCCCAAACATGACACGAAATGAGACCTTAGGATGGAGCGGCGCTGGAATTCAAGGATTGGGGAAACGGGAAAACCCCGAGAAAACTCGCCGGGGATTGAACGCGGATCGCCGTGGTGGAAGGCATTAATCCCCCCTCACTGGCGCATATACGCATTTCTTATGGAGAGAAAACGAGCACTGTAATTTAATGTCAATCGTATTTTTTTTCACGCAAACATGCAATACTTATTATAGTACATTCGTGGTTACTTTCAACACTTTGAAGCCCTGCTTAAGTTGTACTTTCTGGCCGTTCCTCCGTCTTACGCAAACAAAGCTTAACCGAGTCTAGAAAATTACACCTAAGGGACAACGCACCGCATTCGTGCGCACTCAGTGTGATAATATTTTTGCATGTAAACTATTTCTTACAACCATTACCAATACACCTATTTTCTCTATATTTCTATTCGTATTGATTATAAATTAAATATCAAAATTTATAAATAAATTATAAGTAAAATTTTAATTTAACCAAAAATAAGATACTTTTATGTTAATAGAAGTCTAGAACGTTTGTGATGCATGTCATATTCAGGAAACAACGAAACGCATCATACAAGGTGCAATTTTTTTCAGAGGTTTCATTCAAAAAGTGTGAAGATAACGCGTATATACTACATAAAAGTTTGTTTGGAAAACTACGCTGGTATTTGTTAATTTGGCATTGGTAATATACTAACGAGCCCTAGGTTTCCTGCTCAAAATAGTATTTTTTTAAAAATAATTTCCACAAACTGAAGTTACAGTAACACAAACGAAGAAATTATTAATGTTTTGTCTACTCAAAACACATTACAAATATTTATATATAAAAAAAGTTTTTTGAGCGCATTTCTAATTATTTGAAAAATATATATCATATCTTATGCGATGGCAACCTCACATCCGGTGCATGGGTCTGTTGATCACAGCTGTACGAGTTAGATTTATTGGGCATTTCTCAAACAGAAAAGTAAACGTGTAGACTGTTAATCAGAATGGCTTCAGTCGGTGTCAAATATTTTGACGCAGCCAAGGTATTCTTTTAGGTGCTTGTGGCATTTCTATGCATAGCCGTCACAATTAAACTCGAATACATTACTTTCATGATACGTCACTTGCAACTGCCACTGAAAATAAATCGTATCTTCTTACGTCATCAAAGTAGAATCAAATACGTACTCTGGATTCATGTGTCGCACGGCAGACTTGGACATGGTGCACTCCTCTCCCTTCCCAACGAGTTGCTTGTGGGTTCGTACCGATGCGAACTTTTTATCAAATTTTAGAAAGGTGCTGTGAACGTTGCTCCATATGCAGTGCTGGCAACATTTTTGATCACGAGGCGTGCTATCTCGCATTCAGGAGGTCGTCCTATCTTCATTACTATATAAGTTGTCCTTCAGGTCAGTTTGTATATAGATTACTGTGATAATTTGAATGGACTCTCTCCATTGCCAAACTTGAGGAAAATGTGTATTTGTCCTCCTTTCCTGATGCCCTCAAATTAAGTAGCGACTTAGAAATCACCAGTTTATCTGGCGGTAGGCTAGCTGGAGATTGCACGACTCTTTACACTTGCGCAAGTTACGTTTTGTCCATTGGCTGCATCTTTTAAGCCTGTGTGCCACGAGAAAATATTCCGTACAAGCTCGGGCGGGAGATTCCACGAGACCTGCTAGCCGAGCCTGCGTGGAAGCAGCTACGGAGGATTCTTTGGAATAACCTATCCAACGATACTTCTTGCCGCACAAGGAAATACGAGTGCATTTTTTTATGATTTTACTTCTGCATCTGTGGTGCAGGAACAATCTTTACACACTACTTCAGCATTATGCGTTTATGCACAGAGTCTAATCGTTTTGTTGTTATAACTGTAATTTCGTGTTAAATAAACACGAATGTTTACCATAATTTTCACACGATGCCGTATTATAATCAGTAAAAATTTTCGTGTTTTTAGTTTTAATATTTGTTTGTGTTTAATAGTCTCAATCGCTCTTTCTCAACATAAAATGAACAAAATTACTCTACCATCCACTCTCTGATTGATACAATATTCAGCATTGTAGAAAACATTCCATCGAAAATCGCACACGATCAATTACTAAAACGTCCATGGAAACGGACAGCAGATGACTAACTACCCATAGAAGTGGCCGTGAATTTTTGCATGGAATTGTCCAAGGAAATCTTTAGGCTGCCCGTACGTGATTTGGCCACACTACTTTTAATATTTTTGTCATTGGCTCACTGGCCACCACCAGGCCGTGTCAAATAAATTTCTGTCTAGCGACAAAGCTCCGTAATTGTTAAGTTTTTTGAAGTTTAGCACGACGTTTAAAAATAATCCATAAATTACTGGGTCACTAAATATAAACCTCTACCTTCCACAGCAGCCAGTATTCCCTCAAAACGTGACTAACCAATTCCTATTACTTTGCACGAATTATCTTCCAGCACATCCAACGTTCTTCACGTTGTATAACAATTTTACTTCCTGTGTTTTAATTCTTATACAAACCTTGCATCATTTCAGCCACTACTTATTCTTCATGAAAGTAAGTGTCTATTTTTATAGCTGGTTAACGCTTAAGACCCAACTTAATTTGTGGCTTCGGGTGCTGCAAATAAGACACTTTTTGATGCGTGCTGTAATTCAAGTCGACATAGCACTTGTTTCGTTACCGCAACCAATGAGCTTATAGTTTTTGTGCCAGGGTATTGAACTTAGAACCTATATAACAAAAACACCGTTTACGAATCAGTTACCCACAGGGAAATCACTGAGCATTGAGTTCCGTCGCATCGTTCAAAAATAACCTTACCATGCTTTATGAATACTCAGTGGCGTACCCTGTACTTTTAAAATATCTCTTTTGGTCCATTATGTGCCCTTCCGCCTAACATAAAAATTATTTACCATTTTGCATTTACCTAGATGCTAAATGACAGTCTGTAAACCTGGTTAGATGTACGAATACGTCACTGTCACGTTATTTTTTTTGCTGTCATGCATATGAAATAAAAGGAAACAATTTTGATCAGAAACTGAAATTGAACACTGGATTTTTAATAAGACATGGGATTATTTTTCCTGTTTTGCTGCCAGGATTACTGCAATGCAAGTATTAGTGTTAAATATATGTAGTTCGCCCGTAAACTGGCTGTAGCGTGCCACGTGACTATGACTTAATTCATAGCGCCAGGGATCTGATTCCTGCCTTTCCGTAGCTGGAGATGCGCCCTCCTTCCTCCGAGCTGGCGCGGCCGGGAGGTGAGGTGCCCAAGACGGTAAGATTGTGTCTGCTCGGTTGGCAGCGCCGCGGAGGTGCGGTTGGCAGCACTGGGAGCCCAGGTCCCCGGACAATGTCAGAGGTCGGCCTGGGGGCGATAAAGAGCAATTGCTGGACTCTGGAATTAATTAAGGAAGTTGGGGAGGCTCTCTCTCTCTCTCTCTCTCTCTCCGAGCGACTGGCCCCCTGGAGTCTCAGATTCTCCAGGGCGCCCCCACCTCACACCTACTGAAGGCGCAGGTTGTTCTGAGCCACCGCTACTCGCCCAGGAACACAACATTGGAACAAAGTGTACTGCGTTACACTCGCCGCAATTAAAGGCTGCTCACTGTAAACTGAGCAATTTTGAAAGCCCTGCTTAAGATATAATTAGTTATTCTTCCGCTATATGTAAAATTAACATTGCCATGAACAGGACCACTTATTTCATGCGTCGGTCAAGTGAAACTGTGAAATTATTATAAAAGTTAATATTTTCCAAATTGACTTATTTCTATAGGTGTATGCACCACAAAAAAAAAAAAAAAAAAAAAAAGGAAATAATTTCCGTATTCACAAATGTTTACTTGACAGATTTAATTCAAAGTTAAGACATGGAACTATTTTCTCTCCGTCGTTACCAACTTTATCGGACCCATACCAGTTAAGATACATTCAAGTACGGGCAGTGGTATTTTTCAAAGGTTGATTTGAAAAATGCTCAATTAACTGTGAACAGCCTATATAAGATAATGCGTATCGCCATGTCATACAAACGTACGTTAAAGATTTTATTTTACAGAATTTTAGGTTTCATGGAAGCACAAAAAAAAAACTGAATAAGAAGGGACCGTATGACGATACTGGGTTCAGAACCACTTGTACAACTCGTTTATCTTAAACTGAGACTTGCTGGAAGTTTGACACAAAGCATTATGGCGGAGGAATCCCATACATTTTGGATTATTTTTATATAAATCTTAGTACTCAAACATTATGACCGGAATTTAAAAAATCAAAGCTTGACATGGCATAGATGACTACCTAACAATTTTTTTAAATTTTGTATGGTTCCAGTCATGTCTGTATATTCCCATGCGGGGAAAAACAAATTAGATAATGAGTGAACCTTTGATTACGGTTATGGAAGTGAAACTAGAAACCTAAGGAAAATAGGTTTGATTTCGAAATAACTGTTAAGATGATTCTTGTGCTTTGGCAAGCTTGTTTTTAAAAAATTGACTCTGTAAATTATATCATGGAAGAATCTGTGAAGTCAGAGACAGTGGAAATCTCTCCATTTTTAGTTCGGCATATTAGTCAGATGAGTATGATTATATCAACGTACACCTTACTTTTTGTATATTCCCACGCAGTTCTTAGCATCTCCCTCCCTCCATCTCTCTCTCTCTCTTTCTTGCACTCTCTTTATCTGAATACTGCCCCTCCACTGGGATTCCTCTAAAACGCAGCCCTTCTTCTGAAGAAAGTTCTTAACGCCGTGTGTGCCGAGAGGTTTTTTAAAGCCTATTTTTACATGTCATAAATACCTTCTGGCTACAATTTTTATTTGTGTAGTTTGAGGTTAGCGATAAAGTAAGTAATCGCTTTTGACTGTGCACTTCTAAGAGCTATTTTTCAATTGACATGTAAAAACAAATCAATCTTACAATCGTTTTAAAAATTTTACATTGTGAAATGTTATGATATTGTGACAAAAATAACACTAAACAAAATAGTAGCCATTACAAAATCATTTTGTTAAAATACACCTCCGAATATTTTGTGATCACACAACATTATTTTATACCTTCTACAGAACTGTTTGTTAGTGATTACAAAATAAGAACTCGTTATCTACACCAAACAGTTTATATTTTATAGTCACATAATATTCGGAAGGATCTACTTCAAGATTTTTTTTAACCACAAGTGTGTTTTTTTTCTTCAGTAAAAACTGTTGTTCATGACTGAATAATCATGAGTTATCTCGTGACCGTTTTTATTTGCTGGGAGTCTGTCCACTTAAAGCAAGAAGTGTTGTTTGTTTAAACCCCCGATAGCTTGACTGTTCCAAAAAACCAACGCTCTCTTTACAAATAGAAAGCTATTGGTCTGTTAATGCTCGGACACCCCCCCCCCTCTTTTTTCCCATGGGTCATAAAAATCTCGCCTCTGTTTTTACTGCTACAAGTAGCTTCAGTCGTGTCACCCACATGAGCCTGTTTTCACACAAACACGCCACTTAAAAATTATTTGAGCTAGAGTTTAAACAGAAAACGTTTTATTTTTGCTGGTCTTTTTTTTCAAAGTCTTTACAGTTCCCGATTTGTTGCTACATCACTCATAATGCGCCCGTACTTTACGGAACCAAGATAAACGACGCTATTACTCTGCACAACCGTAAACTATTAACCTGCTTTAAAAACGAGACATGGTGCATTTGACTCCACCGTGCTCAGTGTTATGGTGTTTAACCGATGTCTTGATGAGACGGTATCAAGTTTATGTTCTACTTTATTGCTGGGCGAGGGTTCTTTACATCGATTGTGAGTGGTGATCTGTTGCAAGGTAAAGTGTTGCTCGTTCACAGCTGTACTCTCTTGGTGCTCGCAGCAGGAATCAGTATAGTCCATTCATGGTAACTTCCAACTTTTCTGAAGCCCTGCCGAAGTTCTACTTTCAGAATATTACTCCGCCTCTTGCAAACAAAGTTTAGCTAAGACTATAAAATCACACCACAGGGACAACGCATCGAATTGGTGCGCGCTCATTTTAATAAAATTTTGCATGAGAACTATTTCTTACTAGACATTAGCAATACACCTTTTCTCCTTGTTTTTATTAATATTAGTTAGAAATTAAATTTTATAGTTTATGTATATAATATTTATAAATGTTTATTTAAAAAATTAAGATACTTTTATGTGAATATAAGTATAAAACGATTGCGGTGTATGGCACATTTAGGAAAAAACCGAACGCGTCATACATGATCTGAGTTTTGAAAAGTTTGATACGAAGATGTGAAGATATCACGAATGGACTACAACCATCGTGGAAACGGGAAAAAGGGGGGGGGACGTATTGTGACCACTCACGAGCTAGCTGCGAGGCATCCATTACACACGTGACGTGACGTCATCTGCAGGAACTACGTTGAGTGGCTGATGTGGGAACTAGTAAACAACCAGGTTCAGTAAAAACATCACAATAACACCCTGCAATAGTTCACGACACGCCACTACTTCAAACGCCTTTTTTAGGACTATTGACAAACAGGTGATGCTTGTTATTTGTAACAACAGAATTTACCAACCAGTATTTAAGGGGAAAAAAATTTCTCAGTGCTACGAGAACCTCATAATCTTGCCTTTCAAGTAGACTGCGGGTGGCTCTTGCTCGCTAATGCGTCACGCTGTCAGGAGAGAAAACAGATTTATATTTCTTTGGGGGGCGGGGGGGGGGTCAAGTAAAGAAGTTACACGACAATTAATTACTCTCATAAAATATATCCTGTGAATAAATTGCTTTACAAACGGTATACGCACAGTAAACTTTGTATAACGTGCATACGTATTTACGTGCACACGTATTTATCCACTTCAGTTAAAAATAACTCATTGGGTGTATATATGTATGTATATATATAACTGCATTACATTACTTTAATTTTATAGAAACTTAAGACTACGAAACAACAGACATTTCGTATTTAACTTGGTTTGAAGCATTTTTCAGTATGAATAATATAAATCCAGCAGTGTTTTATGCAGACTTTATTAAAATTCAAAGCATGATGTTGCAGAAAGTGAACGGGTTCGTAATCATAGGACCTACTAATACAGGAAAGTCCATGTTTACACGGCAACTCACACTGCCCATGAAACCTACACTCATATCTCGCGAACGTGACAGAAGCGGGTTCCATATGGATCAGCTTCCAACATCAACAAGTGTTTTGTTTGAATAAGCCCTTATTGATAACACTAATGTAGGGACCTGGCTCGTCCATTCCCAAGCTGGGGACGAAATGAAATTGAAGAGTGTCGGGGATTGTAACTGCGAAAGAGACTTATATATTCAATAAGCCGGAAAATAAATCATGAATTTGTTTTTAAATTGGCATTAATTTACAGTTACGTGGTGAGGAGGCCAAACCGGTGACAGACCGAAAACCATCCATGGATCGAATTGTTAGCAGCCACTGATACTGTAGAATTGGCGAAGCTTTTGTAAAAAATATCTGCGTTTTTGTGTGTGTTATTTATTGTATTGAACAAGGTAGTCCTGTCATCATTTCTGCGTGCTCGTGGCGCCTTTATCCGGCCAGGAAGTAGATCCAAACAAATGCGCCACTGGGCCTTGCCAAGTAAGATGAGGAGATGCTTGGCTCTCTGATAGTAGTGAAGGTGTGTGATAGCTGTCTTCCTTTTGAGCGACTCCAACTACCAGAGGTGATAACAGAGCTACATGGTAAGGCCAGGAAGCCAAAGTAAAAATACCCGTGGATTGTTTGTAATGCTCTTTATATCCTGTGGTTGGAGATCTGAAAAATTCCGCGAGTTCAAAATCATATGGGCAAGTCTTCGCAGACTTATGCACAATCATGAACATATCAACTGCCCATTAGTTTCCGGTTGTCGGAGTGGAAAGCGATAATTAGCTCTGGCTCAGGGCCCTCCAGAAAACTTTAAATGAATCGCGAACCAATTGAAAAAATATCATAAAACAAGATGTTATGTATTATAGCTTGTCCTGAAATAAATCCACAGTGGTAAAACAATCGCTTATACCGTGAAATTCGAGCCGCGCACATCAGCAAAATGGCGTCACTTGCCATCGACATGTTGGTACGATGTTAGCCCATCAGCGCCTAGTAACTTGCTCGCCAGACAGAAGCTCGGCCAACAGGGAACGTTTCGCAACACGCATTAACCAATCAGACAAAAACCTGTTCCCAGAGCCTCGCGCAGCCAATCAGAGAATGGGTACGCCCATATCAAGGGAACCGCCAAACCTTTCTGCTTTCTGCTTTCTGCTTCTGTGTACTTATCTACTCTATGGTTGTACTTTTTTTTTAAGGCGGTCGCCTACCTGGCATTTGTACTGCGTTATAGTATGTATCAAAAACTATTTTTTGTCGGAAATATTAAACATGTCCCCAATGTTTTTACCTAGCAAAATAAAACATACCCCTTATGAGAATAGAATAGTACTTTCGAGATATTACGCATGGTATAGTCTATGCTCGGTTACTTCACACTTTTTGAATCTAACCTTTGAAAAATCACCCCATATATGTCGTGTGTGGTTATTTCCTTAATATTCGATGTACGAGTATTACAGTGTTTGATACTCCTGTTAAAGTAAAAGTACCTTATTTTTGGTTCAATTAAAATGTTTAACTTATATTTAATTTATTAATTATAATATCTTATTTATAATTAATATGAATAAAAACAGTAAGAAAAATGGTGTGTTGGTAATGCGTGGTAAGAAATAGTTCGTATGCAAAATATTAGTACACTGAGTGCTCATGAATGCGGAGCGCAGTCCCTTTAGTGCAATTCTCTAGACTTTCTTATGCTTTGTTTGCATGAGGGGAAGGAATATCCTGGAAGTAAAACTTTAGCAGGGCTTCAGAAAAGTTGGAAGTAACCGTGAATGGACTAAATAAATATTATTTTTGGACCCCCCCNCCCCCCCCCCCCCAACAACGTTAACAATGACTTTTTCGGACTGCTGTATCTTAAAACATACTACCCGTACACGAGTGAAACTGCAGTAGCAGCCTACATTGAACCTTGCTATAGCCTATTCTCGGTAAAGTGAGCACTTTTTGAAACCCTCTCATTTGGAATAATAGTCAATAAATATATTTTATTGTAGTCTTAGACGTTAACTTTCTAGTCCGTTGAAATATATACACTGTGTTTATTACTTACATGGCAATATTTATTGTAAAAAGTGGTGGAAGGATACAAAATGGCTGATAGGAAAAAAGTAACTGGAGCCTCAAAAGTGCTCACTTTACCGTGAACAGCCTATACAGACTTTCCACATATAATACTAGTATGATTGGGTCACCGCTGAAAGTTCCATAGGTACACGCAGGACGTCTCCTTGCGCGTAGTGGCGGTGGCACACTTGATTAGCCCGCCAGTGTCGCCCTTATCGTTCCCTCGCTTCTGAGTCTGAAATGCAAATATATCTCCTGGTGGGTGGCCGCCAAGGCAGACAAATCGGGAGTGATAAGTAAGGACTGTAAAATTTCGCGAATTCATTTTAGGACAAGCTAGACTTCGAACACGTGTACATTTGTGTTCTGTTTGCTATTGGATCAGAGCTAAAGATGGGAGTAGTGACAACATTCCCTGAACGGTGGCAACCAGCGACAGTGACATATAAGTCGCAGTGACAAACAGCGGTGATTTCGTTACTGCTTGTCACCGCTTGTCATCTTCCCTTATTTTATTCATAGTACCTTCTCACTTTCTTTGTAAACCAAGATTATAAATAGTTTTGTTGCCATTTAAAACGCAGTCTAAACGATATAATAATTTTTTTATAGAATTCAGTGTACAATACAATTGTCTAAATACAAATTAGGAAACCACTTCCATATTTTGAGGCCTCTGTTCCAGAACGATACAATCCGTTTTTGCACTACCGATGGAGACGTTAATGATAGATGCAAACATACTTTGTGTGACTTTTTTTTACATAAGAAATAATTTAAAATATGTGAATTTATTTTTCAATGTAAATGTATTTTTAAATGTTCCAGACGTTAATATTTTTTACTTTACTGACACCCAGATACGAATTAAAGTTAATGTATTTGGTCTGAAATGTGTTTAAAGTTTGTTTAATTGTCACTTATTTCATAACGTTCCCGGATGTTTTCCCTGTGTTTCATCTTGATGTGATTTTTTACGTAATATTTCGGAGTCGTTAGCGAGGTAATGGCAGTCGAAATTGGGAACAATGAAGAGTGCTACTTAAATAAATCACTACTACTTAAGCACCACGACAATTTAAATAATACAAACAATGTTATATAGATCTGCAACTACAAATGAAACACTTATATTTAACAAGAACAAGTAGCCACTTATTTTTCACGAGGCAATGTCATGTCTGCTGAACTGCCTCCGCGTAGCTACGTAGCTACGCCTGTTCGTCTTGGCGTACCATATATTTGCCAACTGTACACATTCACGTAGCACACCAACCGTGACAGGGCGGCCGCGACAGAGACAAGTGACACAGATAATCTCTGGCGCTGGTCGCCGACTGATGGGAACAGGTCGGCTCGGTCGCTGTCACTGCGACTTGAAATATTCTGTCACTCCACGTGACAGTTACAACCCTGGAGCAGTGACAAAGTCGCCGTGACAGGAAATAATACCCATCCATAATCAGAGCTTGTTAGAAATGTCCAGGTGAACTCTGAGCTGACAACATATCTGCAAGGAGAAAAGGACCGAAACCGGTGTCATCTGGTCTGAGTTTAACTGGCTGCTCACTGGGGCAGCAGCCAATGAACAGAAAGCTGAGGCTTGACATTACACAGGACCGTGGAGTCTAGCCAACAGGTAGCCCAACTTTCCTGTCGCTAGTGATAAGAATTATTTGGCAGAAGATAAAACGCTGTGCCCCTGCAAGTATTCAATCCCGCCGTACAGAAGTATGATCCGGGCGGCCGACTACCGTCATTGTACAGGGGAAGGTGGATGTTAGAAGGGGTGGGCTAGTGGAGGGGGCAGTATACCTCAGCAGTGACTGATGTCCCCAGCGCTGTCCCTGAGGGAGCCACCCCCTCGGGCACTCGAGGGTGGTGTGTTAGCAGTGACGAAGGGGTGGTGGGCGGGTGGGTCGTAATCTCGCCCGGTGATTGATCACGTGGCCCAACCATCTGGCGCTCCAAACCTCCCTCCGGAGCAAGCAGCCGTTCGATTTGTTTACAAGTGCGCACGGTTTCTCTCTCTCTCTATCTCTGTCTCGTCTGGCGCGGGGTGGAAGCTGGCGTTTCCGGGGATCGATCCCGGTAGACGTAGTCCGTGGAATCCGTCTTCCTGTTGTTGGTTTACAGTTACTCATGAGTGTTGTTCTCACCCCATCTCCCTCTCCCATGAAGGCCACGCCACCTGCATGAACGCCGGCTGTAAAGCAGTGACAAACTTTAACCAGTTCAGACCCAGTGCACACAATTGTGTACACAAATCACGCGAAGGTTGTTTTTGGCTGGTATTGTACCCTGCGAGGCTCAATGGCCAATGAGCTTCCCTGTGATGGACTGATTCGTAAACCGTGTTATTGGTCTAGATTATAATTGCTTCATATTACTAAATCCGAACACAAAGCCTACAACTCTTTGGCTGTGACAACAAAAAAAGTGTTGCGTCAACTGTAGTACAGCACACGCCACGAAATTTTTTGTTTTAAAAACCTTAAGTAGTAAATTAAAGTGGGGTGGAAAGAGCTCAGCGCTCATGGGTCATAAATTAATGCTGATCAGGTCGAATGATGCCTACAGGTTTTTCTAAGCCCGTAGAAAAATTTGGAAACCGGAAATCTGTAAGACGGCTTTATACAACATCGTGGCAAAATAGCTTGCCAGGATGATGCATTTATGTCCAGCTATTTCTCATTTCATTATCCGACGCTAGAAGTTATGCTGAAGAAATGCGTCTCTCTGGGAAATTGTTTGCTCACGAAGTTGGAAAGCCTGTCGTCTAGCATCGCCCGTTCGTGGTTTTACAAAAACCTGTAGAGGAGACCTGATTTTATCGAAAAGTGGTCCATACAGGCTAGATCTCAATATCCCAAGTGCACACCTGCAGTTTTACTTCGCTTATTGGCCGCTGGCCTTCGTGAGAAAGCATTGCGTTTCTTGACTGCGCCAATCAGAATTAGGTTGCGCAGGTACTGCATATTTGTGATTCGCGAGCATGCACATAACACGCAGAGCAATTAAAACCAATACTTACAAACGTGGTTCTGAGCTAAAATGTTTTGAAATGCAACTGTACAGAAATTGTTTTCGTGAATTTCGGGTTTCCCTAGCAATATAATATATTTCTAGAAAACAGCACGTAACATTCTTGGAACTCGGAAAAAACTAGATTAATCGTCAAACATCATGTCAACTTGCCATGAAAAGCGAAAATAAAAGAAAATGTATCTTTACTTCAGTAGTTTTTTTTTCAATTGGACCATCACTCTATTAATTACATTTAAATTGGGGGTGGAAATATACGATTTTTATGCAATAAGCACATTTTTTCACTATGGTATTTTTCAACTAATGTTCACTTGTGTCGTAACTAAAAACTATTAAGAAAACTAGTTTCAAACTGTTGAATTTTTAACGCTCGCCCATCGCCTTATATATGTTAGCCTTGAAGCGTGTTTATTTTAAGAATTTTCATTTCAAAGTTACGTGCAATGGAAGTAACATTAATAACATCCGAAACACCAGATAGTGTATTGTACAACGCTACACAAATGCGTCTTGTAAATACCGGATGAAATAAGTAAAACTTAACTGTTTTGGAAGGCACTGTTAAAAAAGAAAGGGCTGCAGTTTAGAGCCATTAGACAAGGATGTAAATATATTTATTAGAGCTGTATCCTTTCTGATTTGTGGAGACCTTTATGTCCCATACAAATACAGGCTGTATATAAATTAGACCGACAAACTCCGGCAACAGGTTAATCACAAAAAAAGAAGTTCAAACATATACCTATGGTCTAAAGTGACCCGTTAGGTCGTAAGGGCGGTATACATTTTTGAAGTTGGACCACAAGAACTAGTTTATTACAAATGTCGGAGAAAATATCCAAGATGGAACACTGAGTGCCTGGATAATGTGTAATGGAACAAAGATATGTTAACATCACAACATATTAAATGATTTCATTGTAATAGTCACGGTTACTGCCCTTATTTCGACTTAATCTCCATGACTTGAGACCTGAAGGGTGGATTATAAATCCATATTTCAATTAACTTTAAACATTATGCAGACACTCAGTGTTCAAACTCAAATAATTTCTTCAGGTTTTATAATAAACGAGTGCTTCAGGTCCAAATTCAAAGATGTGCGTGTCCCGCCCTTGCGATTTATTTCAGACCAGGTTGGAAATATGTTTTCAGCTTGTCATCGTGATTAACCTGCTGCAGACGTTTTTCGTTCNCCCCCCCCCCCTTTTTTTTTTTTAATTGCTGGGAAATAAAAAAGGGTCATTTAGGTGGTTAAGTGGGTATTTTCGAAAACCTTACGGGTTATTATGAGGGGGAAATTGATAATTTTGACCCAAGTCTGTGACGTCAATCAAGATGGCGGATGGTTCCTAGCCCTTACTTCGTCCACCCTGTCCCAGAAGGAACATATATTCACTACTCAGTGACAACTGTTGTAAGAAGAGCTAGGAGAATGCAGCCTAACCTTCCTTTTAAAAATGCATGCATTTATATGCACTCACAAATAATATAAATGTGTTTCTGTATATATAACTTTACATGCGAATTCGTTATGGAAAATTTGGGCATAAAACATGATACGACCTAAGACCTAACGTAATTATTAAAGGAGAGACATCCCTTTGAAATTTGAAAATTAAAAGTAGTTATTTGTTCGTTATGGAAAACGGGGTAGATAACGTAATACGGTCTACCGTGATTATTAACGGGGAGACACGTCCTTGAAAGTTTTAAAAGTAGTTACAGATGCTATTAACCAACAGTTTGTTACCCGTGGGTCTTGATCGATCGCTATGACTAAATAATGATGCGTACACTAAATAACCAAGCGTACGTTAAAGGAACACAAACCACTGCCTTGGTGTAACACACACAGATGATTGGTTCTCGAACAACATATGCAACGTTTAGAAGGGTGCCGTAGGTTGCCTGCCAGGCGGGTGATGTTATCGCACGCAAAATGTTCACAGATAGCTGGTATCAAATCAGGCTAACACTATCCACAAATTCCTTTTTTCATCTCATGTATTTGCAAATAAGTACTTTTTAAATTCCTAGCTTTCAAAGAGTGTGTCTCTCCCTTAATACTCACGTTATGTCATAGGTTGTGTTATATTTTCTACTCTATTTTACATAATGAATAATCTGACAATTTTTTTACCCGGAATTTGGGGATTATCCTATATACATATCTCCTACTTTCTTTTTAACGGGACCGCGGTGGCGTAGTGGTTAGACTACTCGCCTGCCACGAAGGTGAACCGGGTTCGATTTCCAGCGGGGTCGCTCCCCGGATTTTTTGCACGTGGGAATTGTTCCCCGGAGCCGTACCGTTCTCACCTCGTTTCGCTCTTATCGGCTCTCAAGACCCCGCCCAAATCTATCCACTCCACTTTTCAGCTTGTAAATGAAGGATTTTGCCTGAACCACTAGTGTCGACACTCTTACTCAAGATCAGCAAGCTCTCAGAAAGAAACATTTTTGATGCGGCCCAAGAATGGTTATTCGGGTGGAATGACCAAAGAACCTGGTTTTCGCCTGTATCCGAAGGCAAGTCCCAAAGACCTCNGGGGGGGGGGGTCGTGTCGCCCTTCCATAGGCCCTGCTTATCTTCCCCGCGGACTGTCCCCGCCTTATCGGCGGATGTACGCGCGAGCAACGGAAATGTGGGCGAGTCTATCACGGCTGCCACCTTCCCGGCAAGGTCCAGTTTCCGGGGGAGAATGCGAGAGAGACTGATAGGGGTGGTGGTGGTGGGGGAGGGGAGGACCGGAAGTGATTGCCTTGCCGGCTTATCGACCTGCCAGCGCAGACGCGCACGCCTTCGCTTGTTTGTGGAATCGTGCCGACGTGACGGATCTCTGGATTGTATAGGTTGTGGGTTTGTGACCCGCTCCAAGGAAAACTGCCTGAGCTAACGGAACTGCAAACTTGAATACTGTCTTCTCAAAAATCTACGATGCACGATCTAACTAAACCCGATATTGATATACATCCAAATTTACAGTTGGCGAGACAAGTTATTTATGTTTGAATTCGCTCTAATAATTTTTCGGGAGAACCCGTACACATTAAGAAATTTTAGCGTAGTTCGCACGTAACTTGTGTCGAAAAGTTGATGTGCCGCCAAAAACAAGATTGTGGTATCCTCCCTCATGTGGCTTTATACAAGTGTGTATGCTAAAACACGCTGCATTGAGCGAGGTGGATCAGTGGCAACACACTGGACTCACGTTCGAGTAGACCCAGTTTCGATTCCTGCTCCGGATATCCTGATTTCGGTTTTCCGTGGTTGTCCTAAATCACTGCAGGCGAACGCTGGAAAGATTCCTCAATGAAGTCCCAGGCCCAATCTTTCCCCGATTGTACTGTCGACGAGATGTTACACCGTACTTACTTATCATATCTCGCAACCTATAATCCTTTTGTAAGACCCAGTAAGTAGAATTGCTGCTAGCGTTGTAACATTTTTTTCTGCGACTAACGAACATATTATTACCGTACAACACACTAAATTTATTGGTGACCACAAAAGCCACTAAATTCTAAAATGACAAAAAAAAAAATTGTTGAATGCCACAACATCTTTTGTGGTGCCTATATTGACATAAGATTTTTATGGCCTCCAACAAAATTATTTGGTTACCNCCCCCCCCCCCACACACACACAGTATACATAGATTTACTTACCAGTTAACATAATCTTGTTGGTCTCAATTTATGCGAGTTATTACTATTCAGACAGCCTCGAAAGTTTTAATCGCTTTATCCGCATGGGGAAAGTTGGTATTGTATAATTTTTTTGGAAAATTGGTTTCCAAATAATTTAAACAAATTTTGAAATTCATAAAAAATTTACGCTTTCTCAGGTACCACCGCAGCATCTCTTTGCGACAGTGGAAAAAACGCCGAGTGGCTTCATATGCTGGCATTTAATTGCACCGAGGTTCACTCAACTGTTTCATGGTTCGCAGTAATTACTCGTGCACTCACGGCTGTAATCATTCACCCAGACGTGCTGACTACACAACTGGACGCCATAAATGCAGCAGCGAGGCCATTCGCAGCTCATTTTTTTGCGGGCTTTGTCCGAGCCAGGTTTGCTGAATTTTCTCACGTTTCGAAATTGCTTGCACCTGTCGTCTTAAGGGATTAATGGGTCGTTCTGGCTCTTACGCCGCGAAATAAATTTTGCAGCTGGCCTTTCTGAGCCAGGCCGGCATGACACGGTGACTTTTGAAGATGCCACGTGTGAGCACCGACGAGCGAAAAATGTCCGAAACTGCTGCCAACCAACTACACCAAAAACGTAAACGCTAATGCTTTAAATACTACGGGACCATCGTCTGTAATGAAGAAGATATATAATTCGTCACTGAAAAAATATACCTTGTGTTCTCAGCAAACATTTTGGCCAGGGAGAATAATGATAAAATATTTTGTGGCCGTCCCAAAATATTTTTTTCTAGTAGTGTCATACTGAGGTATGTGATTTTCACGTGTGACAAATTTGATTTAGATACCTAAGTCATTCTTCGAGTCTAACAGTTTCAGAGATAGCCAGTTAATTTTATTCCACACATCTGTACTTTTTTTACATTTTGCACCGACGAGCTCTGGTTTAAGATATGCAAAGTAATACACAGCACTGTTAAACGGACTGAGTTTGGCCGCGCAATGGCACAGCTGACACATTCGGAGAGCTGTACTGACCGCCATCGGCGCTACGCACAAGGCTCTGAACTGACATTCAGTGTTCTATTCGTGCTGCGATTTCTTCACATTTTTTTCATCAAACATTTGAAAAATCACTCCATATATGACGTGTTTGGCTCTTTCCTAAATATATCACAAGGGTTTTATAAATACTTATGTTAAGATAAAAGTACTTCATTTTTGGTTAAATTGAATTATTATTTGTATTTCATTTATTAATTATATTTCATTTATAATTAATATGAATAAAAACGGTGAGAAAATAGGGGTGTTGGTAACGCCTAATAAGAAATAGTAGTTGTGCAAAATATTATTAAACTGAGTGCGCACGAATGCGGTGCATTGTCCCTCTGGTGTAATTTTCTAGACTCGGTGAAGCTTTGTTTGCATGAGGCGGATGATTATCCTAGAATTAGAACTTTAGCAAGGCTTCAGAAAAGTTAGAAGTAACCGCGAATGTACTGTACCTGTGGTACGTTAAGAGGCGACCCTGTCATTTTATTAGCGGTAAGTATTCATAAAAGTTCATTGGAAGGTCGCTCGTGCACTTTTGTACGCATCTCGCCTGAATATTTTTGAGATACGAAGCTTTGGATAACCTGTTGTTAGCGGTCTTACAGTGCTTCGAAATGGGATTTCTAATGGGCGCGATTATTTGAGAGTAATCGACAGTCACAGTCTAAAGTTTGTGTTATTCTTGTAGGTTAGCACATTGCATGCACGTTCAATAGTTTCGTGAGATAAAAAAATTTATTTCAAACCGTCTAAGCGAAATTCAAACGCCAGGTAAGCGACCCCTCAAATATTTCTGACGGCTTGGTACAAGCGACACAAGCATTTCACAGACATAGGCCAGTTAAACACCATGTAAAGTAACACAAAATACAATCGCGCATAGCGATAAGCTCTTCCCTAAACGTAGTATCAACAACAAGAAGATTTCAAATTTGTTTTAACTTTGCTTGTTACTATTGCTGCGTGTCGGTGTTAAGTAAGCCAAGACGCCAAATGTTATACCTGTTTATGAAACAAGAAAGTGTGCGTAATTACTTAATTCCCTGAACAGATATTTCGTTTTGTTTATTTGTGGAGCATTGCAATCGCGGAAATTATTGATTGTTATGATGTAAAGTGTAAAGAAAAAACTTAAATTAATTCATTCATTATTTTTAGTAAGTGTCAGTTGTGCATAAAATGATTATTTTTAACGAAAAAATGCCACCAACTGTTCCAGTACTAATTTTTCCGACAGTAAATGTTGCCCATCAGCTATAGCATGGCCACTGTGCCTGTGAAGTGTACGTGTTTTATGTTGGAACTCTCTACGTGTAATATTAAAGTCAATTGTGACCGGGCTCTAACAATTACACAGTTTCAGTTAATGGACGCGTGAGCAGTGGGCGTTAGGTCAGTTTTACAAGTAGCAAAATAAAAAAAAAATAAAAAAAAAAGGAAACACATTTTGATAAAGGTAGAAAATTAAGCACGACTTTGAGGCCTGCTCAGTCATATTGACTATCTTTAAGCAAGCTAAGAATATGGCCCCAGGGCAGCTCTAAAGAGAGAGAAAGAGCGAGCGAGAGAGAAAGTGTGTGTGTGTGACAGAGTAAATGGGTGACCCCACTCTTAACAGCGGGGTCTTTGGAGCCGATGAGGGTGATTGAGGTGAGTATGGAGCAGCGCCGGAATGAAAGGACGGGGGAAATGGGAGATATCTGAGAAAACCCGCTGACCAGCGGCATCGTTCGACACGATTCCCACATGTTCGCCTTGGTGGGAGGCGAGCAGGCTAACCGCTCAGCCACCGCGGCCCCCGGGTGATGGAGAGAGAAGGGAGCGTGGTCCAGGTGTCCAGTACGAGTAATGCCTCCAGGTGCTCTCGCAACGTGAACCGGGGCACGTGCTGCACCGGTGTTCACGCACCTTCAGCCGGGGTTCCAAGACGGGACCTCGTTCTCCACGGCGGGATGCGCACTAGCGAGGCGTGCCGCGACAGCGGACACGCGCGTCGCCGGCCTGCTACTGCCCGTCCAACTTAACTCTCTAGCGGCGAGAGGGAGGGCAGGCAAAGAAGTAGAGCGTGAGCGCGCATCTAGACCACCAGCAGCACTGTCCGTTCTGAAAACATCGCGTGTTTCTGGACTCCGCGACTATTGCAATGCAGCTGAACGTTCGTCATTAATGTTGCAAGAACGAAAATAACATTTTAATAACAAATAATTTTAAAAATTTTAATTTTTTGTCATGAATTTTTTAACGGTTCCGAAAAAGAAACACAGCAGAAGCGGCGTCCAAAAGGCAAGCATCATTCGTTATTGTCGCTATATTTCGCAGTCTCTGAAACAGTGTTGCCAGTATCGTACGCATTTTTATTGGTCCCGACATTTGATTGGGCGTAATGCTTATATTTGTGCGTTTCCAAACAAAAATTGTGTTCTTTGCAACGCTTAAAATTATATACTTATCAGTGTCTGAGAAGGTTAAACCAGACAGAGAAATTATTAAATAAACTTACCGAGTTTTCAGATATTTCTAATTGAGAAGGAATCTGGTAGGAAACAACCGCCCGTAAATGTAATTGTATTAATTTATCATAATTATTTTCTAGCCTTTTGGCAGGGAATTTCCAACTAAATGGTCCAGAAATACGCCAGAAGAAGTTTCTTAAATCTATTTTTAGTCGGCTACATATTTTTCATTGTAGACCTACTCTTAACAATTCTCATAGTTCTATTTAACTCGCGGCAGTCTGCGACTTTCCTTCAGTCGATCGTATCATTCCTGGTCTTTCTCAACTTTCTTCTGAGGAACTTAATTTCTAGTGTCTGCAACTTGCTCGTCGCTATTGTCGTCATTTCGAACCTTTTCATCGGTCACTTACAAATTTGAGACATTCAGTGAAGTACCCATTCGCAATTGAAGTGCACACGTATTTACCATTTACCGATATCTGGTGTTCTGACACATTTATTTCCACTAGCAGTTTCAACCATTTCTTCGAGGTTTACAAATATTTCTGCATTTTAAGGTCCTTCATTTTCTGATTTAAGTTCATTCTGCGATCTGTTCTTTTCTCGAATTCTTTGTGGGCGAAACGGCTAAGGTTTTGCGCTCCTGGAACGTAGAGATGGTATTTTAGTCTAATCCTCTGTAGGGTTCGTTGTTCATGAATGGCTCAGAGCTCTCCATATTCAGAATGTCCCACAACCTTTAGTTTGTCTTTCCATGGTTTTTTTTTTCAGTTAAAACAACAACACAAACACACTATTTTATGTTTTTAATTGAACTGCCGCCTTTGTCTCCTCTCTGGGAATTAATCTCAATGCCTTGACTTCCTTTCCACATTTTTCCAACTTAAACTACGCCTCCGTTTATAACTACGATGATCAAATCAGCCACACACTCAGATAACCATCGTTGGCTCAGTAGTTTTTAAACTATGGCCTCCCACTGCTGGTGTTCGCGGTTCGATACCAAGACCAGATAGGTGGAAAATCTTCCGACAAAGGTTCTCACGTGGCAGTGCAACGGATACTATCGTGGTGTGGGCGTTTTCTCGGGCCGCTCCCATTTTCTCCTTCGTTTTTATTCCACTGCTGCTCCGACCTCATCTCATTCTACACGTTCTTCGGCCAGCCCAGAACGACAGATCCGTCCCTCGAGAAGGGCATCCGACTCAATTTTGCTTAAGCGTCTACTAAAACCATTTTAATACTACCTGAAGGCGGGGAGAGCGAGCACATATAAAATATATAATATGTATATAACATAGTTATATGTAATGTACATATAATATACGGTACACGTTGTATGTAAAATGTCTAAAATGAAAAGTTTTCAAGAATTACTTTAAATCATTATTTATGACATGGGAACTTTTTAATAACCACACCGCAGGCTTTCAAAAAAAAAAAACAGAAGCGAAAACGAAAACATCATATTTGTATATAAATGTATATAAGTACAAATAAACATATACACAGTTATATTATACAATATATAAACATAGTGCTTTTGCTTTTTCTTTATAAGCATACACTGTGATTATAAATGTCGTCGTGTCATAAGTAATGCTCTTAATACATTTTATATTTATTTAGTTTTAGTCAGTTTACGCGTAACGATTTCTTATACTTTGTTAACCACATATCTGTTGCTCGATATTTGTAACTTTGCGTAAACTTGTTGAACTTGCCATATTAACTACATCACTGTGCTTAAGAAATTTTTTTTGTCTAAGAATAACATTTGGAGTTATCTTTCTACTATGATAGCCTACTATCTATGACGATATTTATTTTGTAAAAAAAAGTGTAACATATGTAAACAATTTAGTACAGTGCCCGCCACCTGTCGAGGGGAGAACAACATTCCAAGAATTCGAGCAATGGCGCAAACAATTTGTATACCTATAAAATAAAACATCAGTCTCAATTTAATTGGTTATTCTAACTGTAAATACTACTATTACTACGCCGAAGTAATAAGGCACTTTGCTCGCTCGCAGCCCGCCAACTCAGCTGGTGGGCACTGCAAAGGTGCCTTTTGTAGTTATCTATAGTTGTATCAATCACGGGTTTCAACGTCCGGCCTTGTTTATTGAAACTTAGTATTTGTAAGTATCAAAGTATCAGCATCGCCGTCCTAATTACTTTCAGCTATCATGACAAAGTGAACTTAAATATGTGCTCGTCGTTAATTTACCTAATTTAGTTTAAATGTTCTGCTTACCATCTACTTTTCTACTAGTCTTTTATCTTTTCGCCATTTGTAGATCTGACATAACCACGAACCCTATGTCTTTATTCATATGTCAATCAATTGAAACTGTGAAATGGTTANTATATATGTGTGTGTGTGTGTGTGTGTGTGTGTGTATTAATAAAATGACATTTCTTAATTTTATGTGCATAAAATATACAGACAATAAAAAAGCCAATTTCGTATCTGCAATTTTTGACATCGCACTTTTAGTACTTTGTTGAAGCATGGAAATACTTTTTAACTTTACTGCAAACTTTGCTAGGAGCATGTCAATCAGTATATCAGTTGGTATTTATTTTTCGATGGTTGATATCAAAAGTGTTCATTTAGCGGAGAATCGCCCAAACACACAACAACGGCTTTCTACACGCACATAACCCCCCCCCCCCNATTCTAATCAGGTTGGGAAGAAAAATAGTTTCCGTATGGGAGATTTTGGCACGGGGATAATTTTGGCAGCAAAGTGCGCTGGTAGAGGCCGCTTTCTGAGCTGGCGGTAAATGGAGAGATTCTGTTTAATTGTGTGTAAAAGTTTGTGTTTGATATAATTGTGACATACTTGCTGCTGGGAAATTATTATGTATTAACTTTATTTCGTAACTATTATTCACTCCCTCCAGTGGTGTTTACAAGCGTAAGCAGTAAAAATACAATTGTGTTTTGCATTAAGTATTTATTAACACATTTATTTCAGTTATAAAAAATACGAATTTAAGGGCGAAAAAAAAATGTCTGAAATTAAAATGAGTCTTTCAATTCTGCTGTCACATTAAATTAAGCAAGTGCTAATTGAAAGTTTTGTTAAATGCAGTTTTACGACAGCATAGGCTGTTAAACACGCAGAGTTAAGTGTCCACTCTGGTGGGAAGAATTAAGTTTTTTCTTTGTGTATTTACTCTAACACCATAAGAATCGAAATCATAAAAAAATATATTAATATGTTTTTTGTATATTACAGTTATTCCATTTGCTGACACACAAAGCGGACAAAATCCGGGACACACGCAACACAAACCTTACCCGAGGTTATACAACAGGAGTTGTATTCCGCCGCGTGCCGCGATAAGGCTATTGGGACTGAGCCAATACCCGTCCTTGGAATATTAAATGTCTTTGGATAGTTGCCGCGCGAATTTTCTGATAATCAACCCACCTCCCCCTCAGCGCGACTCGGGATGCGAAGAACCTTCTGGCCCGGGCCAACTGAGATATATAAGCCGTGGCGTGACTGTCGAGAGTGTGGTGCCTTGTACGGCCATTAGTGCCAGGTGTGTGGTACCATCGGAGCAACGACAGTGACCAGCGAGTGTGGTCTGCAAGCTTCGTCAGTGTGTGTATATATATATATATATATATATATATATATATATATATATATATAGAGAGAGAGAGACTGACCGGATGGACTATGGGAAAGTGGAACTGGATGCGTGAGTGGCAGATATTTGGAATGGTGTTAATGTACTGTATGACAGTGGACATTTCGGGTGTATATGTGTAAATAATAAATTAAGATTATAGGATGTTCTCAGTAAGGTGAAAACTTTATAAAGCCGTTCTTTAAAGTTCCTTTTAGCTTATTTGTATCACTTCGCCAATTGTTGATATAAAAATTGCCATGAGACTAATAAACGCAGTACATACATTCAAAAATTGCCACGTGACTAATAAACGTAGTAGATACATTTTATAGCACAAATAATATAACGTCTGAGGCCACAATAAAAAATATTATTTTTGGTTATTATATTTGCTGGGAGGGTATTAAAAAGTGTTCGCTTTACCATTAATAGCCTATAAGTGAGTGACTGTGGATAGTATAGAGACAGCGGTAACGACTTAAATTAGAATTGAGATTGGCATTGAAAACTGTGCTCACTGATAGGATAATAAGTTAAATATTAGAGACAGGCAGTTTAACGTGAATAACAGCTGTGTGTATTTTTATAACGTTGTAAATAAAGAAAGAAAACAAATTTCGCTATATTGTTTTTATCGAGACCTCCTTCCTCACGAACTCTGATACGCCCCTGGCGACTTGTATCAGTACGATAGCATCGCCTGAGCGTCCTCGACAGCGGATATCGCCCTGCTGGGACCGTGCAGTTGCGAAGGAACCCGCCGCGGTCTTGTAACCCGAGCCGCTATCGGCCGCACCTGGCTGCAACGGCCGCGTCTGCAGAGCGTCCCTTCGCGAGCCTGTCTGGCGGAGCCGTGGGGCACGCGACCGCATCTGCCCGGGCCGCGTGCTCATCGGCATACGCTCCCGCATACGGTCGTTCCGTACGATTCGATCAGTATCGTAATAGATTCTTGCATTACGATTAATCGATTTTTGGTGTTATTTAGATTAATTGATGTATCGATTAATTTCATTCGATTATTTTCGCTGTATGCGACTGTGTCTGTACAAGTAGCGATTTCTTTAAACCGCTAGCTTTGCTAACCGTAGCCGAATGAAAGTTTTATCTAGAGTCCATATTTTTGTAAATTATGAACTCTTACGTTTACATTTTGTCTTGTGTGGTATTTGTTTGTAGGTATATTCTGGTTTGCCTTACAACATTGTTATACGCACATTTTCATTATTTTATTTTTAAAGTATATTATAGGTAACCATGCTTCAACAACTTCATTTTGAACTCTGAAAGCTTATATATATACACTATTATTTGTGAAAATTGTAAAACCCAGAAAGAATGGCCCAAATGAATCCAAACTCGGAGGATGTGTAGATTAAGTGTACCAGCAATATTTGATTACGATTGCAGAGAGACGGCGTACACATAGGCCCAACAGGGCTCTCTCGTGTGTGACCGGAAATGTCCGTGCTACGCCAAGCTCAGTCAGTGAAGAGTCGCCAGACGAAGTGAAAGCAATTGTCAGTATGCCTCGTCGACGTCAAAGGGCGCCATATCAGCATGCGAATGAGTTTGAACGGGGTAGAATGATCGGTCTCCGGGAAATGGGTTTGTCATACCGTGACATTTCGGCTCTTACAGGGCATGCTGCTACGACAGTGGTGCGCGTGTGGAATCAGTGGATAGAAGACGGTCGTACGCAGCGACGAGCGGTCACTGGACCACGTAATGTGACCACAGCACGGGATGAACGTTATCTTTTCCGTAACAGACCGTACAGTCTCGTCCACAGATTTGACTCGACACTGCAGCACTGAAACGGGCGTGGACCGGTTTGGGCCGACGGTTCGACGCCGTCTGCTGCGAGCTGGACTGGTGGCACGCATGTCATTGCGTCGGCTTCCATTGTCCAGAAACCACAAACGCCTCAGACTGCAATGGGCATGTGAACGCCGTCGCTGACATGCTGAAATTTAGTGTGTTACAGTGATGTCCTACAGTGATGGCCACATACGTGGTAGAAACCACCACGGTGACCGCAATTTGGCAGCCTGCATTGTGGAGCAGCATAGCGGACAAACGCCAAGTGTGATGGTTTGGGGCGCTATTGGATACAACATGCGATCTCGACTCCTACGTATTGAAAGCAATATGAATATCAACCGCTACATCAGGTAGGTTTTAGAGTCTGAAGACTGCCCCTCCTTCAGGCAACTCAGCGTCCCATATTTCAGCAGGACAATGTCAGGCCACATGTGGCGAAGAATGTGCAAGCCTTCTTCAATAAACGACGGGCACCACTGCTTCCCTGGCCTGCACGTTCGCCTGACATGTTGCCCATCGAACATGTCTGGGATATTGTTGGTCGGCGACTTGTTCGTCCCGGTCCTTCAGCAACCGCTGTCAATGCTTTGTGGACTCGCATACAAACAGCACGTATGGAGATTCCCCAGGAACATATCCAGTTCCTCTTCGATTCCATGCCACAACATTTAGGGCCTCTGATTGTAGCATGTGGGGGCTTCACACCATACTGCAACGGATAGTCTCCAAAGCATGAGACAGGCGAATACGCCCTTTCTTCCCTTCAGGTTTTTTTCTTTTTCTTTTTTTTTTTTTCAAAATACGTAACCTTTTTAATTTTTACTTCAAGCAGAGAAAAGACAGCCGTCAGGAGGCGGTGAAGTGTATGAAGTAAGTGTGGTGCATGAAGGAGAACCCCAAGAAAATTTGTTTTTCAAAAACCTTATATTATTCAGTGCTTCTACATAAACTCTTATCTATAACCAACAAGGTTATCACACACAACTTTAAATTCTGAAAAATCTTTAACATTAAGTATAAAGGTACATATTTTTTAAGTTTTCTCCCTTTTTACGTCACCCCTCCCACGTAGCTATTTCAAACGGAGGAAAAATCCCCCTAAATATCTGTCCCCAAAACCAGGTTCTCTCTATCCTCCATAAGCCCTGAAAATGTATATTTATACAAAATTCCCGGATCATAGAAGCACTTGTTCCTTCGATATTTTCTTATTGGTCAGTTCAAACAGCCGTCGTGCCCGGTGGCCGAAAGTCGTCTGCTGAAGGGAGCATAGGTGGGATATGATNATTCTCGTACCCTTGCTGCTCCTATGAGGGCCCCATTTCATCACCAGGTATGGTAATTTTTTCGATCATTCTTGATAGTGTAAACTTTTGTACGGAGAAATGTGACAACCCGTCACATCACTGAATTCTCAAGGACAGAGATCATGTACATTTCTGTAATCCTAATCAATCGTGTTTTGTCATGTACCTTATCTGTGGTATAAAGTTCATTTCAGTCACAAGTATCCTTCGTGATGTTGCATTTTTCACAAATATATATGTGTGTGTGTGTGTGTATATATATATATATATATATAAATAATTTTGTCAATTGGAATTCAGTCACCTACTGTAATTATTAAAAATTAAAATATAGACACTTCTGGGTTATGTAGATTTAGTACTGGTGCAAATCTAAAGTGTCGAACCTATATGCAACTGCTACTGGAAATATTTCGTATCGCAAAATTAATGTCCAACATTTCCACGTAAATCGCTAAAGACGTGAG
Source organism: Clitarchus hookeri (assembly GCA_002778355.1). Classification (NCBI taxonomy): domain Eukaryota; kingdom Metazoa; phylum Arthropoda; class Insecta; order Phasmatodea; family Phasmatidae; genus Clitarchus; species Clitarchus hookeri. The sequence continues at coordinate 375,752 of NQII01000420.1, forward strand.
AATATATGAAACTGGATAAGTTTTCAATATTTTGTTTATTGCATTTTAACACTTTGTTATATGCCGGCAGGATAATTAAGGTTAAGTTTACTTACTAATCCAACCTGAACTAACATAAAAAAATTTATACGATATGGATTTGAAACCGGGAGACCATCATCCAAATGCGACTTTGTTACTGCGTTCATATTGTGAAAGCAATAGTTTCCAATAAATCTAAAATGTATTTATGCGAAAGAAACACGAGCAAAGCATTATTCAAGCCTCCTAACCGCAAACTCGTGAGAGTAATAAGAAAAATTGTATGAGCAAGCAAAATCGTTTTATATTTAATGTGTGATTTTCACTGCTAACCGAATTAAATCCAAATTATTAAAACTTAGTTTAGTGCATAGTGTTCGTCTGTAGTAGTGAAAAGGATCGTTATACAACTGCTAGATTGTCACAGTCTGAAAATACTTGTATAGCAACTAGTCATTCTCCCACCGGTCTGTCCGCGGGGTTTGAGGGGTAGGCGTCCGGCCGATGTGCACACGGCCCTCCTCTCTCCCTGATGGCACCTCATGCAGTAGGTCTGGGAGGCGGAGCTGTGTGAATAGTGCGTAATGAAGTACCTGACGATCAGGCCCACATTTATTGGCACGAGGGCACGGGGATGTAAGATGAAAGGTTTTGCTGGGAGTGAGCAGTGCGGGTGAAAGAGAGTAAAGAAGAGAGGTGGGGAGGAGGGTAGCAGGGGCAAGTACGAGTCCCTGAGGGCACGTACTGCGTGCTTCACGTGCTGGGATTATGTTGACCGTGCGTGCGCACATTTCCTGAACACTGGACCTGGGTGACTCACTCACCGCATAGAAGAACAACCCTCGCATATTTTGTAGCAGCTATTGTTCCCTTTACCGCGAGAATTTTAGTGGGAAATCGCCCGTAAAGATCTCGCCACCTGAGAATATTTTCATTGTGTTGATGCATGTTACGAGTATCTCCTGTGTACTAACGAACACAGCGTTCTTGCCCTTAGGCATACTAGACTTAAGTGCCAAACCAGGGTTGCCATATTTCTCAGTTGAAAATACTATATTGTGCGTTGTCTAACTTCGAATAAAATTTCAGAAACTAAATTTATAAACGGGCATACAAGAATTAAGGTTACTGCTGCTGTGTTTTACTGCAGTTTACTCAACTATTTCATCACATGGTTACTCTACTCACTTATGGAGTTTAGGCTCAATTTCAATGTCGTTGTTGACGTGATTTGATACTTAACAAATGTCTAATAATTTTAATTAACTTGGTTAATTTATTTAATGATTAATTTGCATTTCTTAGCATTTTCTTTTCTTGCAACACATTACTGTAAAACTCAGTGCAAGTTATGTTTAACTCCACTAAAAACTGTGAAATGGACTCCGCTGTTGTCACGTCAAGTCTGACATTACAAATTAAAATACCTAATTTCATAGATACAAGGCAAATGTACGTATCCTGTATAGTGGCTGTAAAACGCAGGACCATCCTGCACATAGGGCGTTCGACTACCCTATGCCAAGCCAATTTCAGCGAACTCAAGAAAATGCAGATTATGAAACCGGGGCTGTGGATTCGAAACGCAGAGATAACACATTATTTTGTGGTATACTGCTTAGTGGCGGCTGGTAAGTGGGTATCAGCTTTTATACAGAATTATTGAAAATGGTCCAAACTGCTGGAGGTGGCATCGCAAGTAAACAGTTTACACATATCGCACAGCCACCTGGGTCCTTAAAATTGCCCATGAACTTGAAATATTTCACATAAAATTTCTATTTGCCACTTTTTACTACGTAGCGCCTTGGCGAAGTATATGTATGGTATATTTACTACGATGTTCTTTTCCACGAACTATACAATTTCAAACCTGCTTTCAATTTTATAACTCAATTTAATTTACCCAATGAAACTGCTGAAAGTTCCTTCCAAAACGAGTCATGAATTTCACGTAAAGTCTCGTGGACTTTTCACACTATTTGTCCTTTGTCATGTGTATCAGCGGTGCATCGATTCAGTAATCTCGAAGAAGCGGCCATTCATGAGTAATAATTGATGATACCTATTCCACTTCCGAGGCCTTCGTCGCACAAAATATGAAACTGTAGGTATGTAGCTATTGTGTTCATCACTTGAAGTTAGCACCACTTTTCATTTCGTCCTTAAAACGTGGGGTGGTAATCCATACCCATCTACTGAACGTATGTGAGTACCGAAAGTTGAAATTTTCATTGTCATGTGATATTTTTTGTCCCTAGATTGTAACCGCAGTAAAGTCTGGCCACAATTACAGTCTTGGAATTTACTAGCGGCTAATTTACCCACTAAATCATACTGTAAACAGTTCTATGGTAAACTTTATAAACTGTAATGGAAGTTTTTAACATATACATCGTATGGAAATAATACCGCACATCAAGTTGCAGATATAGGAATGTTTAGCGTCGCTACCATACAAAGTTGGGAACTTTCCTACGCTTTTGACTTTTTCCTGAACAAATATAGGAAAGCTACAATTAATGTATAGGGGGAAAAATTACCATTCCCACTTTTTCACTAAGCATATACACTGGTATGGTAAATTTCAGAATAATTTCTTAGAGTGCATTATGTTTATTTGTGTTCGTTATCTATTTTGCCTGACTGAAGAATAATAGAGCATTAGCCTGCGATAACCTCTTAGTTAATAATATGTATTTGTGAACATTAGTAATTTTTCATTTCGGTTGTTGCACAAGAAGAAAATTATGACTTTACAAATGTTAAAGATATTTATTAATATTTTGCATTGTGCAATCTGTAATATGAGTCTCTGTTGGTCCATTACACAAGCCAGTGTAAAAATTGTTCTTGTCAATCAGCGGCAACTACTACCATAAGTTAGACTCACTAGCCCTTTTAAACACACAGGTGGAAATTATTTATTTTTTCCTTTAATACATCTATTTGACAATATGAACTAAGTTATTAAATATACATGTATAATTTACGTTATTTGAACAATCTTTTAAAACGGAGTTCACTAATATTTGCTCGCGGAAGGGAAGTTTCTTGAGTCAACAAAATGACTGTTAAAAGGATGGAAACAAGAAATTATAAAATTGTTTCAGTCAAATGATAAATGTTTTGGCGAAAGAAAATGGTTTAGCAGATACCAGCTGTATGTTGTGTTGATGCAAATTTGCCATTTTTAATTTGTTTAGCCAATAATAAATATATTTTGAAACTGCTAGTGTGTACTATTCTTCATTCGTTCGAAGACACGTTTCGTAAAATTTAACAAGTCATATTTTCTGTCATTATAATTTCTCGCTAGCCTTAGTGCACCAGAAGACAGGGCAGACGTGTGAGATCACAGTTATGAAATAAAAGGATGTGAATATTTTTGGTGGATGTTTCCAGTTTCAGTAGTAGAGGCAGAAGGACGACTACTTGGCTTGTTGCGAGCGACGTTTTTAGCACTGCTAGTAGCAGCGCGAGGGAAGGTAGCTTAGTGACGTGTGGGTTTGGCGTGTGTGGTCCAGGGCATTTGATGCTACCCGCAGGCTGCGCAGAGGAGGATACGACTGAGAAAGAGGGAAGAGGGATTGCGAAGGGGGAGCAGAGGTAAGTATGCTGGTCCTAATGAAGGGACGCGACTGGGCCAGCCTATTGTCCTTAGTTTGTGAAACTGGTCCTTTTACTATCCGCTAACAGTGCTCGTTGTCCGTGCAACACAACGCTAACTCCCCCCCGCCTTGTTTTGTAATCGTTGAAGCCGCAGAAGTCAACGGTGCCGTTCTCAGCCCCAGCGGGAGAATACTACATTTTTCATTACGAGGCTCTGACGATTATGTATGACTTCACCGGTGTTTTAAAGATAAATTATTCTGGAGTGAAGATTAAATGATAACAAATATATATATATATTTTTAAATAGAGATATTGTTATATTAATGGAACGTTTGGAATTAACGACCTGGGAGATAGAACACAAAGTACATGCCCGAATTACTTTTTTTTTTTTACAATGAATGTTTAGTTCGGCGTATTTTATTTGCGCTTAAGTCGTTTACTTCATATCACATAAGAGGGCAAAAGTCATTCATACCATACAAATTTTACAAGTTAATCACAGATCAGCGATTATTGCAAGTACCTGTTTTGACCGTTAATTGGCCAGCTGGAGAGGTTGTTCAGGAGCACTGAGCATTCATTCTATTATTACAATTCACTACTTTGCACATGATAGGTGATTGATACTTGGAACGCGAAGACAGTTGTCATCGCTTTAACACCTGAACATTTTACAAAGGGTTTAAGGTCAGTAAAAAATAATATCAGATTTTTTTTTCCATTAAAAAGTAGATACGAATTACTATTATTATATGTGCTATTTCTGATATAGAAATTATAAAATACTATATAAACTACAATTTTTATTGAATGTGAATTAACAATTTTCTTTGTGTTTTTCAGTATTGTTATTCAAAGATAAACCAGACTTCACAACATTGAGAAAATTGCGCTAAGTGGACTCAAATCGCTTTCGCGATTTGATATCGAAGTCTCCATATCTCAGTTATTTGTGACGTGCTCTGGAACTGATCCGTTCCGTCGACACACGTTTGCATTTGACTATCGAGTCCTTTGACTACACGTAGTCTCAAGAGTCTTGGGGGAATCCCGGACAAGCATGACTATGCAGTATTTATACATAAGTCGCAATTAGAAGTAGACTATTACAAAAAATGGCTCTGTTGAAAGATAATTTCTCCGTCGCGAACTGAAACAAGTTCAACAAATTAACACGCGTGCCTGCCAGGCTTTATTCTAAATTTACTTTTAAGTTTATTTGTAATATGTGAGAAGATAGTGGCACGTCTTAAATATCTGTTAAATATATCTCCACTCATAAACTTCTGGAATATGCCATTTCCTTCACATATTTAAATCTCAGTGGAGTTTTCAGAGCACTTAAAGTGTAGATATTATCTTTTAATTTCTCGTGGCGTTAAGTATGATAGTTTTTATTGTAGTATAAGTGAAATACGGTGGTGCATTAAACAACATTTAGATTTTTTGGTATTTACGTACTACATACACATACGCTCGCGCGTCCAACTACACTTTGTTAAATGTTGTTTACAGTAAAAAAAAGCACTTTTTAAATCAACCCTTGAAAAAAAGAACTACTTCCCATAACTAGGTAAATGCTTTACTATACATTGATATGCAGGCTTCCAGTTAAGTTCACAGGGAATCAATAACAATAGTTATAATAACTTACTTGACGTTGTACCTCGATTACATATATATAATAAATTTATTGTCATTGAAGTTACTCTTTCTTGTTTCATTCACGTTAGAGTACGGATTTGCTAATCAAAAGCTAAAAATGTCTATATGGCTGCCATTTTGAAAATAAATACCAGGCATGCTTAAAACATACTACTTGACATCATATGCATCAGTACTACTTGTTTGTCAAATTTGGTAGGAGTCGGTTAATTATTTACCGAGTTATGACATAATAACTTTATTTATTCGTATGGCGCTGTCTTCCAAAAATGGCCTAAAAAAGTAGTTATTTGTTGGTATGATGCTTTTAACAGATACTTTCAGTATACAAAATTTGGTCTTTATTGGTTAAATGGTTTGGCAGATCTACCAAATAAACTTAAAACATTGTATGGCCGCCATTTTGAAACTAAGTAACTGATCAATCCAATCACTTACGTTTACATGGCCTACCATAGTATTACTTGCATGTTAAATTGGGGGAGAATTGGTTTAACAGTTTTCGAGAAATAATGTAAAATCTTTATTAATTCAATGGGTGATATCTTACAAAATGGCTGACCAACAGTAATATCTGTTTAAAAATTAAATTGCTTACACAATGCTCTGCCAGTATACAAAATTTGGTTGAAATCGGTTGAATGATTCCAGAGATATGACATCACCCAAAACATTTATGTCTGCCATTTTAAAAGTAGGTGTACGGCGTGGTTGAAAATTATAAAATTCACACAGACGCGCAGACAGGAAAGTGATCTCATAAGCCTTTCTTTCCTTCGGAAAATCGGCTACAAAGAAGAAACTGTTTTCAACTGCCAGAACTACTTTTCCTGACTCACTACATATGTCAGTCAGGTTTTTACGTTAAAATGTACGCATAATACGAGCAGGATCATTCTTTTTTTCATAGAGTATTTTTAAAAGCACTGAGACGTGAATTATGATAATTTTCTCAACACGTTTTCCTGGAAAAGTGTGAACTTATTGTTAACGTGCGTATCGTCGTAGCCAGTGTTCTGACGACGGGGGTGTGGGCTTAATAAATGTCAGCATACACTTTAAGTACACTTGAATGACTCTTGACTTTATATTCTAATAATTTAGTTGCCTTTAGCGAAACCGAGTTATTCTCTGTATCAAAATTCCTTTTCTGCTGCTTTTAATTGAAATAACATCGTAAGTGACAGCTTTGCCTGTGAATGCGCGATCCAGTGAATATAAATGATGTTATAGAAGGCATGAATATGTAAGGTCCGATACAAGTTGGCTGAATAATCGCTTCTGTTTGCACGTACTGCCATCGTTCTCTGGCACCCTCCTTACAACCTTCTTCCCCCGAATTCTTTCGGTATACCATAGTGGCGTATGATTCTGAACCTTTTAGAAATATGATAGTATATGAGTTTACCTTTTTCATGACTCGGATGCATGACGGTGCCACGAGCGAACAGAAACCACTGCATAAATGTTTATTAATTGTGACTACGTTTAATCTGTATTAAGCGAAAGTTGGGGTGTGGCTGTTTCCGGGACATGGCCGTGCGTTTTAAGTTAATAATTACGTTTGCGTTAGTGGGTAGCATTTTTTTTTCTGTGGTGTGAGACTGAAATGAAAGAAACGAAATTGATACTTAGCTTTTATGGCTAATACCGACATATATTGAGGAGAGCGTTCGTTTGGTACGAAAATCAGCGCGCTGGCACATCGGAGTCGTGAGATATGACCACCCGGGAATTTTCACCCACGCTCAAAATGGCTTCCAGTCGCCGCGGGCCCCCATCCGCGCCTCGCGCATGCGCGACAACTCAAGTTCATGCTCGCACCGTAGTTGTATTCCGGATCGTAACAGAGGATACATTTGTTCCAATGATGTTAATCATGAAGTTAAAGCGTCTTAGCGTATCGCCCTGCAAACATTGCATCTCCGTCTCTGTCCTGTACTCCACGGGTCGCTCTGACTTTAAAGACGTATCCACGGGTCATCAAAATGGATGCGAGGAGGCTGGCGCTTGTCGTACCCTCCTGCCGATCCCAACAGTGGAAGAAGTAAGATGAGAATGAAGACGGGAGAGAACACGAGAGGCCGCCGAGAAAATCGCCACGCCATGGTACTGTCCACCACACTCCCCAGATGAGAATACGCGTCCGAAAGATTCCCTCCCGCCGGGGGCGTGGGTTCGAACTACGGACCCCGACGTTAGGAGACTACATTCTAAAACCACTGCGCCAACAGTAGTTCTCCTTATATAGTCTATTCGCAGTATCCACACACTGTTTGAATCAAACCTTTGAAAAATCACTCCATGAATGAGGCATTTGGTTGTTTCCTAAATATTACATGTATCTTATCCGTTTTATACTTATGGGCACGTAAAAGTATCTCATTTTCTGTTAAACTGAATTTTTAATTATATTTTATCTATAGGTTGTAATATTGCATTTATGGAGGTAAAATAAGTTTTTTGGCAATGCCTAGTAAGAAATAGTACCCATGCAGAGCATTATGAATCTGATTGCGCACTAATGCCGTACGTTGTCCCTTTGGTGTCATTTTCTAGACTTCGTTAAGTGGAGTGGAGAAATTTGTGCGTCTCTTAACATCAAGGTCTTCAGAGTCGATGAGGGTGAAGCGAGGTGAGCATGGAGCAGCGCCGGAATGCAAGGTTGGGGGAAGCGGAGTATCCCGATAAAACCCGCCGAACAGCGGCATCGTCCGGCACGATTCCCACTTGCGAAAATCCGGGAACGACCCCGACGGGAATCGAACCCGGTTCGCCTAGGTGGGAGTAGTCTGACCGCTACACCACCGTGGCCCCCCACTTGGTTAAGCTTTGTTTGCGTGGGGCGGACGAAAAGCAGGAAAGTAGGACTTAGAGCAGGGCTTCGGAAAAGTTGCAAGTAACCATGAATGGACTATACGGCGTTCTTCGTGCTCATTGGTCGTACCGAGGCTGCTGGTATCGTGCTCGACGCGGCCGGCGGGGGGGACAGACGCCCGTTGCGCCCGTGTTGCCCTGAAGGCTTCTCGACGCCCGCGGTGGTGCGATGATTGCGCTCGCTCGTCCTGCGAGACCGACGAGACCTGGTGGCTTTCTGCGGTCGTGGGAACCTCCAACTCCTGGTCCTCCCGCTCCTTCCGCCCCGCAGGTCCTTCTGACTGTCGAGTCCCGCGCGTCCTTTCTCCTCCTCGCTCGTGCGCGTCGGCGGGCAATCGCGTGCGCATGAGACCTAGTGCAAACATTCTTCCCCTCCCCGCTCCGCATTTTACCTTCTTGTTCATGCCNCACCGGCGAGAACGCCACTGGCCGGGAGTGATGGTCGGCGTGGAACGAACGCATTTTAGTTCTGTCGTTGTAAGTAACCTGTGGCCTGGTGCTTGCAAACTTAAAGATGCTGCCTACCGGCTGGCAACTGCGAAATTGTAATAGGAAATTCTATGTTAAAGAAATTTCGCCTCAAAGCGTTAATTTTAAAGATAGGAATTTCAAAGCGTATATTTTCAATATAGGTAAGCAGAATGCAGTTTTTGTAAAACAGATTCTAAACATTCCTTGCAAACAGGCTTTACATGTTACGTAAAAAAATCTCCGCTGTAGGGAACTTCTCCTAAAAAATTCGCGAAGAATAAATTTTGTTTGAAACGATTATCTTTGAAGTTAACGCACTGAGGCGAAATTTCCTTAACATGGGATTTCGTATTTATATTGCGCAGCTGCCAGAGCCGGTAGGCCGTGCCCTTACGCAGTAACTGCGTTGCAGTGTATTCTAAATACACGTTTCCCCACGAAACTATTAAACGCTTGTCTAACTTGCCAATCTACGAAAAGAATACACAGTATATACGAGCTATGTTGAGTTATTGCAAGACTTCGCGGATGTAGCGCCCCGACATGGCTAAAAACGGCCTTTTCAAAGTGCTGTCTCTCAAAATATACGCGTCAGATAGATACAAAAATACTCAAGGCCCCCAGCATTAACCCTTACCCCAGACTTTCCACCTTGTGTCGTTCACATATTTTCCGGACACACTTTTGGCTTGGTCGATTAGTAAACGGGTACGCTAGGATAAAAAGAGATAGGTGAGTATACTTAAATTAAATAAAGAACGTGCATTGCGTACAGGATGTTAAATTTTTTAATTCTTTGAGGCATATATAAAAATGTAAGTTTAGGCGCGAAAAAAAATTGAGTTTAGAACTATACTAGTATCAGAATAACACTGTTATTTGTCGCAACCAATAAGAATTATTTTTGTTTTTAGTTTGACTGACAGCTGATATTTATGCGGCCAATGAATATAATCTGAAACAACGAATTACATCTCCCATCACCTGATAAAGACTTTCCGTATTGAATGCAGTTTTGTGCTGTCTGCAGTGCACATCATTAAAAATTAAATTCCTACGCAACCTCCAAAGTACACCGTTAACTCCACTGCGTGCGACGTCCAATATTGAGACTACCATGACTGAAATTATTTGAACAAATTATACGAGGAAATTTAGGGTGGTAAAGCGAGACTTTCAGGCATATATCGATAGAAAATACGCACAGCAACGTAGAACTGCGAACGCTCTTCTGATCTACAACTTTCAGCCGCGCCAATTTAAGTACGAGTGCTTAGTTCTGACTTTTTGTTCTGGGCTGGAGTGTGTGACGCAAAGACCATTGTCTCCTTAAATAGCAACGCCATCTTAGCGTCATTCTATGTCGAAACAGGCAAGAAAACTCGCTTATCGGTGTCGAGTTATGCAGTGCGAGTGAATGAAAAAAAAATTCAAGGTCTACGATATCTGTGTCGCGACTTAAAAAAAAAGAAAGTTACATATTAGGCCGTTGTTCCTGCCTTTTGCGACAGGGTCGCATGGACAACATGAGACAAAATCGACTCAACAGGAGTCGGCTGTCCTAGCCGTCGTTCCCGGCCTACCTGAAGACTGGACGTAGCAGAATGAGTTGGAGTCAGAGATGCGACGGAAGAAGTCACGAGAAGGAAGTAGAATTACCCCGAGAAAACCCATTGTCAACGCCTAAAAAACTACAGTATATTTAAACAAAGTTTATTTCCTTTTACGAGCAGAAACTTAATCATGATATTATGCGTACGTGAGAGGAATTGAGAACATTCACATTAAGGTTGAAGTAGAATGGCTTTATTTCCAGCACTGCTGAGGTAAATTCTACTCAGGTTGGGAAGCTCAATGTTTTTAGTTTGGCAACTAAACTTTTTCGCCACTAGGTAAGCGCTAATGTCGCATGTGTACTGAATTTTCTCTATGTTCTACGTTAAAAAAAACAACAAAATAATTTCAATGATCATAAATCAAATATAAAATAACTACGTAAATAAGTAAAATCATTCTCTTTTATTTTTTACATAGCTTAAAACTTCAATTATATGCGACCTCATTAGAAGACTGCGCACCTAGCGGCGGAAGTTTTCCCTATGCCAAACTCTCCCATAAGAAAGCACGTTTTGTTCCTAACCTGAGTAGAAGTAACCTTAGCACTCCATCCAACGGTACAACATGCACCACAAACATTTTCAGAAAAATACGATTTAGGCTGTATAAAGAAAAACGCAAATGTAAAATATTTGTAAGAACACTGAGTTTTAATTTATTAAAACAATTAATTAATAAAATCTATATTATTTATTAATATTTAAGCATATTTAGATTTTTGATGCTTCAGAAAGCATACCTTGCACGAAAAGCTTCGTAAAGAATGGCAATCCTAATATTGACTAATTTTGGAACAGAGACTGCGTTCATGTTTTTTTCTTGCAACTGAAATCAGAGAGAGTAGGCCTAAGTAATTTATTCATGCACATGTAAAAAAAAAATGGCTTTTATAACAATTACCACAACTGGAAATATCAGAAGAAAGTTTCTTAGCATTTCCGTCCGGGCTTCCCATACTAAACAAATGCCATATATGTAAGTCTATTAAATGTTCACATGCCGCGTGATAATCGTAAATATCCAGGCAGCTACATTTTTTTAGGGTTTTCGTATTGTGTACGTGTAGTCAAAATCGAAATTTCACGATTTTACGTATTTTAATACGATAAAGGAAATAATTTATTTTGAGAAAACAGTCACTCTCACATGCAAATTAAAAACGTCATATTATTTTAACTTGTTGAACACGGAAAACAAGTAACAGTTTCGTATTTCGAGTGCAACTTACCTTAATCTGTTTAATTCGTTTCTTAGTGAAGTTCTCGACTGTACGCGTACCTGTAGCGCGGATTGCAGTGAAAACTTGAGTTTGGAAAAAACATTCAGATAATAAGGAAGGAAAACTGTGTTTGCGAAAAGAACACACACATCAGATGACTACCGAATACAAGGTATGCTAGGTATTCCAAACGTTATTTTCGGTCCTTCCAGCAGGTAACCTATTTATTCATTTGCAGACTTTTTCTTGCATTTCGTTGCAGTCATTAAACTACGGTTAAACATTTAAGGCCCAACGGTTATACTACACGACAGTTCAATGTCTTGCGTGTAGAACCGACGAGACATTAATTACACTATATGCGTACGTTTTGAAGTGCGTAAGAAAACGCTTTTCTGCTCTCTTTGTTTTAGTCTCGGAAAAGTTTTCAGATTTTATTCGTGCTAATCCGGGACAATAAAATTGTGTCGTTGCAAATTAGTCACGCAAAAGTATCGAATAAAATATTAAGTACCGAAAATTATTTAACTATTGACGTCCAAATTTATATGTTATTGGCATTCAACGCCTCTACTTGAAAACCAAGTATTCACAGTCTGCGATCACCGAGATTTCACCTCAAATCCCAGTGACAGACGACATGGGCTAATATTGACGGAAGGCATAATTTAATTTTTTAATTTGGTTACTAATCTTCATCTGGCAATGGACTGGCTAGGTTCGGCTAGTTTGTAATTATCAGAACGGGTTTTAAACTTCTTGTTAAAAAAATTTTATACGCTAGCCGCATGTAAGCAAACTCTCACAAAATAACATAAGAACCAGGCAGTTATGTTGTGCAGGCATTATTATACCCATAAATAAAATAAAAGAGCGGCGCGTGATATACGAATATGTAATATCAGTGATTGAAAAAAAATAACGCTTGGAATTATTTTTAAACAAATTGCTTTGAGAATATTTTATATCCATGGAATCAAACACAGTTGTTTAAATTAAGAGTAAAAATTGATAAGCAAACAAACATAAATATTCTTTAGAAAAATATTGGATCATGTTGCTACTTAGGTAAACGCTTACATAAATAACGTATAAATACGAAAAATATTACATTTACTCTCATTTAAATTTTTACATAACATATGAAGAAAAGCGAAGTTCTTTTGCAGAGTATGACTAAACTTAAGAATACATGCAAGAAGGAGACATACTGGTGGTACATTTTCTCCTCTCTCTCTCTCTCTCTCTCTCTCTCACTCTCTCCCTCCCTCCCTTTGGCATGCTACATCTCCCCGTTTTAACCAAAATAAATTATAATGGCAAGGAACTTCATAGTCTCGCTCTCTTTACTTAATCACAACTTGGCAGTAAACAGGTGTTGTGAAAGCAGGAGATACGTCAAGTGCCTTGGCTACAGTACAAAGTTAATCAACGCAGGGCACAAACTGCACTTCGGTAGCTTTCATAATAAGAGTGATATGACAATCGATTTTCTTTAATAATGATCAGTTCCACGAGAAAAAAAAATTATAATTGTTTTTTGGTAAGGATCGAAGGACCCTGTAGATGAGATCAGCTTATACAATGTGTAATAATTCTGGGATAGGCTAATATTACCTATGTTGTGGTATATAGTTACTGTAACATTTCCTGGAACAAGTATAATATTACCTATGATGTGGTATATAGTTACTGTTACATTTCCTGGAACAAGTATAATATTACCAATATTGTGGTACATAGTTACTGTTACATTTCCTGGAACAAGTATTCAGCCGTGGGATTCCACATGACCACGATATACGTGACTTCTTTAAAAACTCTGTTTGGTAAGATATTTGTAAGCCAAGTAGTAGATCAGTTTACAAACCAAACAACAGAATCTAACGATCTACGTGACTTTGTCTAGAAACCGGTATTTCGGAGAATGTAAGGCGAACTCTATCACTGACATGGACGCACTGAATGACTAGACTATCTGGACAGGGCTAATGAAAAACAAGTTTATAAACCTGCAAATAAAAAAATCTCAAGTATTCGTTACAAAAGTCTCGCAGTTCTCTTCCTAACTACATTTTTTTTTTCCAAAACTTCTACGAAAATATATTTGCGTTGTCAGAAAATAAAAACGTTGGTTTCGGAATTTTTATTTTTAGTTATCCTCCGTAATAAGTTTCGAAATTGTTTGATTAGCAATATACGTTTGCCGTAACTGAACATAATTTAATTTATGCCGGCTCCCTCCGCTGTTGACTTGAGGCTCTGTAATTTCTGCTCTGCCTGGAGGAGGATGTTTGCTGTGAGCCCGCTCTTTTATGAAATTAGCTGGATCGCTGAGAGAAGGTGTTCCTTCACACGTAAGGACACCTAATTTCTTTGTTACTCCCTTTAGCTTAATGAAGAAAAAGGAGGGAAGAAAGAAGGCAAAGGCATGGAAGAGGGGGGGGGGAGGATAAAAAGAAGCTGTAAAAAATCTGCACTTTTCTAGAAACGGCTAAAATATAAAATCGAGTTAACTCCCCATTACTCGTGATAACCGAATTATGCAGGTCTACCAACTTTGTGAAAGGAAAGACGAAAGGAGGCATTTTTAATGCACGAGGTAAAAAATTTCCCTTTCCCCCTTTTCCTTCGCTGTTCTTACACTACTTTTTAGCTCCTTTACCCTTGTTTTAAGCGCTTTATTTTAACGCGAACAAAGTGCTGTTTAATTCTCTCCATAAGCGATCCTTTATCGCTCTAATTTCACCTCCCTCTCAGCAGGAAATTACCTCCGGCCTGGCCTCACCTAGCGCTCCTGGCGGCCTACTTTGTTTTCATTGCGCGCCCTGCAACTCCCGCCAACTTTATAGCCAATCGCAGTGAAGTAAAGGTCCTCTGGCTATTAAACGATACTTTAACCTATTTAACGGTTTGGTACGTGGGGCTGAGGTGGTATAAACATCGATCGCCTAATAAGCTACCCCTATCTTCCCTGCGCAGTGGCGGCGGCGCGCTGCGCTGATCGATGTGCGGCTAATGGCCTGTCATCGGGCGCAACCAGAGACGTGCTTCGCTTCGGGAAGAGCAGGTTTTACCAACTTGCGGTCACACAAAATTATCTAGACAATTTTATAACAGCAAATAAATTATCTTGATGACTATTATGCTTTTCCTATGTAGCCTGACTTCATCACGTTTTATTATTTAAAGATACTTTTAAGGGTCGTTTTCATTTTTCTTCGAAGTCTGTAATTTTAACAGTTTTGATTTTTTTTTTTAGTTTGGTTGTTTATATGAAGTCACTTCATATAAAAGTTTGCGCTAACAATGTACTGGCACATAACTAATATTAAAGCTAAAATTATATATTTTTCGGTTATTTTACACGTAATTTATTAGGTCTCTCGATTTGACTTTGTCTTGGTTTTTCGAATGTTTATATAATAAAAAATTATTTCACTAAAAATTTTGTATTTATAAATACGATTATACTTTAAAATATTAATTTGAAAAACTTTTTTGTTGTGTTGTAAGTGAATTTTTCGTTGTATATGAACCTTGTCTTTTACACCCTTTTTACCTATAGGATAATGAATGAAAATACAAACGTAATGAGTTAAGTTTTGACTAATTTTAAAAATGGGTTTTGAATTTATTTTATAACTAATGTTAAAATTATAATTAATCGTTGCGGTGCATTTTTAGCCTATAATACGCTGCTTAACGTGATCACCGGCAGTTGACTACTGAGTTGACTTACACAGGCTTCAACTCTCGGTGAACAATGTCCGGATTTCCGCATGCGGGAAATGTACATACTAGCGGTTTCAGTTGGCCGGTGTGTTTTATCAGGGCATTCGCATTTTCGCAATCCTTGAATTTCATCGCCGCTCTACATTAAAGTCTTCTTCCTCCTCAACTTTGATGGCTGATGTTAATCTACGGGTTCAACTCGAAAGCCCCCCCCCCCTTTCCAAGATGCAACTTCTCATACGCATTGTTATAATAATTATTACTTGTGACAATATAATTAAAGTTGGTATAAATATAAAATATAACGGGGCACTTCCTCCCCAATTTATACACTTGGAATTGCATTCTGTTCTTACGTTTAGGCCAAAGGGAAAAATCCATGCTGTACTGAAACAACACATTGATCTTCGCCTAGGATTAATTAACAAAGAGGGAATTGTTTTATTTAAAAGCAATAGCAAATGTTGCTAGAGTTTTTAGGTGTTTTTTTTTTTTAAGATGAGTCGGACTTGTGGTATGATGTTAAGTGACTTAACTATTTATTATCAGAATTCTGTGCAATAGTTACCTTGCCAGGGGTTGATTTGTGGGAGTTTGAGAGAGAGCACGAATGGCGATTTTTCGCCCCGTACATCCACGATAGCGTTCTTACATTTGCTCAGGAAACAGTCAAAGCATAGGGAAGTTCTAAATTAGGTTTGGAAACTACGCTAAATATTCTTACATTTGCTGCCCGATGTGTGTTATTATTTCCATAATACATATATGTTAAAACTTCCATTACAGTTTAGCAGATTAACGAAACAATTTTGAACAGTGGAATATCTTTATCGCGTCCAAAAAAAAGTATTTTATAGCCAGGTACCAGTATAATATTTAAAAAATTTACTCAAATTTTTTCTGCCCAAAAATTGTGCCTTTTCTTAATGTCTTAATCTGAAATTATTTTCTCACAGTAACACGCAATAACATTGTAATTAATATTGTTTTCTTAATATCTGCGTGTTAAGTCGGCATATTCAGTATTCGAACTAATAAACTATTTTAAACGACCACAGTGAAGTAGACTAATATCTTGTTGACTAAACAAGTCCCTTTCGGTGTAATTACTCATTTGTTTTGGTAGCATCGGACAGTAACATATTTCATTTGGCAGGGATACAACATCTGGCAATAGGAGAAAATTTACTACAGAGCTACAGATACTAGTAAATTTATCAATCCTCTGCTGAAGAAAAAATACGTATATGTTACGAATAGTTTTCACAGCGCCTTCTGAGGTTTTTTGATTAAGATAAAAACAGCAAGAGAGAAATGCAATTTTTCGTTTTGAATTTCTGAAGCCCCCCGATATCCGTCTCATCAAATGTATCGTGCTCTGCTTTGGTTAGCATTTGCATCGCTGTAATAATTTATCCTTTCATTGGACAAAAAAAAAGCTGAGGAAAAAATACTGCTGTGCTAAATTAAGCAATGCCTACTAAACATATTAGGAATACTGAATAGCGAAACACGATTCATATTTGCTATGTTGGTGTTTTAGTGTTTCACAATCAAATAACATTCTTATAAGGAAGATTTTCGAGGCGAGCAAACGGTAAACATAACTCTACCAGGCTGTTACAGAGTTGATATATCAGTAGAGCCAAGATTTTATGGTTCTATATGAAAGTAAATTTCGTCATTAAAATTTGTGGGTTTCGTCTTTATTGTCATAAAATATATATTTTATGTTATTTGATAGTTATTGTTTTAATTTTTATAAATGATCTGTACAGTTAACAATAAAGTAACCTTACATGGATATTCATGTTAAAAAATAATTGTTTACGCAATTACCTAAACAAGCTTTTTTTTTATTTGAATTAATACAACACAGATCAATCCAACAGTTTAAAAAATAACTTTTTAATGTCTTAATTTTTTTAGCTTGTATGTTGAAGTTCCCAATGAGTTTGGATCTTCTTTTTGTAAGTATCTTACAAGGACGGCTTGCATATGATTTCACTACAAAAAAAACATTCCATCATGGAAACATAACTAATTAATAATGTTGCTTTCGTTAGTCCCTATACGTAGCTATTCTACTTATCAGAATTTCATAGGGTTACTGTTTGAGAGATCCTTAAATAATTCTGCTTTACAGGATGAATATAAAAAAATACCCCAACTTGAAGGTCTATAACATCAATACCAAACAACCTACAACCTTGATTGACCAATCAAATGAACCGTGTAACCGTGAAATTTGTTTACCATACATTCATAAATGTTCAGTGTGACCATCATGAGCGGCCCGAACGACATCTACGCGATAATCAAACTCGTTCCAGACTCTAGTCAGCATGTCCGGTGTTAAGGTTTGGATGGTGAGCGTAATTCTCGTTTTGAGGCAATGGTTGACAAAACACTTGATTCTTTATGTACCCCCATAGAAAATTTCGCACGGGGCAAGATCCGGGCTTCTTGGGGGCCTGATGAAGAGCCTGGTCACCAACTGCTCCTCGACCAATCCAGCGTTGCGACAACGTCTCATTCCGGTATATGCGAACAGCTAGGTGCCAATAGGGTGGCGCACCATCCTGCTGGAAAAAGAAGTCCCCCGCCGCCTCTTCTAACTGAGAAAACAACCACTCTGTAAGCATGTCCAAATAAGGGATTCCAGTAACAGTGGGCTCGTGAAAAAAAAGGGCCGGAAACAGTGTATTTGGATACAGCGCAAAACACGTTCACTTTGGGGGAAGTGCGCTCTTGTTCGGTGGTTTCATGTGGACGCTCCTGACCCCATATCCGCACGTTGTGCCGGTTCACCTTACCATTTGTATGGTACGTCGATTCATCGCTAAAAAACAGCTTAGACGTAAAGGCATCGTCTACCTCGTTCTGGGCAAGAACGAACGCGCAGAAATCACGTCTCAGTTCTTTATCCCTTCCGGTAAGAGCCTGTACAAGCTGTAACCTGTATGATTTGCACAGCAATCGCTTTCGCAACATTGTCCATACCGTCGACTGAGGGATTTGCATTTCGCGGCTATCTTGTCGAGTTGATTTTCTCGGACTGCGAACGAACGCTTGTTGAATCCGTTGCACATTCTCTTCGGACACACGCGGCCGCCCGGAACTTTTGCCTTTGCAAAGGCACCATGTGTCACGGAACTGACGAAACCAACTTACGATACTCTACCTATCGAGAGGACGACGTCCGTATTTGCGACGGAATTCACGTTGAACATTCGTAACCGATTCACATTTAGCAAACTGAATAACACAGAACACCTTATGTTGTTCTGTCGCCATCGTGATGCGGACTAACACACAACACACGCTCATAGTGCGACTAAGAGGTATTAAGCCTAAGAACCCGGCCAAAAACATTTTTATGTTATATTTTATAGAAAATGTGTATCGTAGTAGTTTGTCACTTTAACTTTATTAAAAAAAACATTTTAGAGGGGTTAAGGGACATACATATATTTTAAAATAAAAAATAGATAATTCTACTTGTTTGTTTAGTTGTAGGAAATAATTAAAAGTAACACAATACAAAAATAATACAATAAATTGAAATTTACAAAAGACCCTCCGTTTCCTCCTCATCTTCATCAGTTTCCTCCTCATCTTCATTATTATGCTCTGAATCACTTGATGCAGAGAATTGGCTTGGTTTTAACAATTCTATTGCATTTTTGGAGAATGCTTGCTTAGGTTTCTTGGATTTAGGACGGATGCTTGTTATATACGGGTCTGATGTCAACAAAAGCCTGTTAAGTATGTCTTGATTGCAGACTGTTCTGGAAAATTTCCGAGAGTAATTTTGTCGGTATTGGCGAAAGTGCTTGTTCCTGGCTTCTGCGGCTTCTTCAGATAGTTGCCCAATCGGTAAAATCGAATGTGAGATGACACTTGGCGCGTGTATTAATATTTTATGTAATGTCAGTGACATTGGCTGCCAATTATAATTGTTGACATAGTGTTTAGCAGTATCAACTGCGTATTCCGAAAATTTATCTACAACTATTTGGAAACCCGATGATAACACTTCTAAAACTATTTTTAATTTATGGATTAGCTCTTGGTCTACTCCTGTTAGCAAGGCAGCCATCTCGGGATCAGCGAAAAATCGACGAGACGTGTTGCTATCATTCGTGTTGCCGAATCCTGCTTTTGGCACGTCCACGAGCAATCCCAGTTTGTCTTTGAATTCTTTTTGGATTGCTACCTCCGCATCTGCTATCTTCTTCTTGTCATCTGCCATCGAAATGTGGTCTTTATGCACTTCTGCCTTTATTTTGTACGATAAATGCAAAAGCAAATAGAATTACAAGCTTTTGCCCACATTCAAGTAGTTCTAGATTTCTCCCTGGTGAACTACACTAGTTTTCGGGAACAAAAAAAAATGCAGGTCAATACAGAATACTTACGTGTTAAATTTCATCTAAGTCTATCTAACCGATTTGGTATGGTCGAATAACAAACAACGAGACCAACATTCTTTTTAAGGTTTTATTAGGACAAGCAAAAGAAGAAAAAAAATCGTTAAAAAATAATGTGAATATTCGGGGGAATTTTTTCGCGTGAGAATGATAGAAGAAGGTTAAGAGTTTAATAATTTATAATCATTGTTCAGTACAACTGAGTACAACACCTTTGATATCACTAACTTTCGTAAAATACTTGTAAAAATAACACGCTTGTTAGGGGTTAAGGTATACTTTAGGTAAAAGGCAATAATCTGGCGAAATGACACTTACAAATTGCTTCATTATGATGTACATATCTTCTCCTTAAATTTCCATGATAGTTTTTTCACTAAAATCACTTGGAAAATTATTTTAAATAATTACGAAAAGTTGATTAAAAATAGAGTGCCGAGAACAGAGACGTGCGTATCAAACAAAGGCTATGATCCGACTACGAGCACGGCCAAGCGTTGGGCACTGCGAGGGTGGTATTGGTACCAGGTGGAGGGGATATTAACTACCTGTTTTGAAACAGAAGGTTGGCCACATCCATTAAGGTTTACAATTTTGATTTATGGTCAGGTTTTAAGGCTAAATACCTGTTAGTGAGACGCTCCCAGTGTCATCTCTCGTCTCATAAAGGAAACACCAGACCGTCCTCTTTACATCGACGTGTCGAATGCGATCTCGCTCCCCCTCACGGCCACAAACCGAGAGTTACGAACGCCATCCAAACCTTAACACCGGACATGCTGACAAGAGCGTGGAACGAGTTTGATTATCGCTTAGATGTCGTTCGGGCCGCTCATGGTGGTCACATTAAATATTTATGAATGTATGGTAAACAAACTTCACGGTTACACGGTTCATTTGATTGGTCAATCAAGGTTGCAGGTTCTTTGTTTTTGATATTATATACCTTCAAAGTTAACGTATTCTTTTATACTCATTCTGTATATCAAACATTCGTAGGGATAGGGTAGGAGAAAAGAGCCTTTCGTAACCCATTCTCACCCAGTGTACACAATTGTGTACATTACGCACGCATACGTAACTTTTGGTCTGACTGTACACTGTGAAGTTCAATGACTAATGATTTCACTTGTGGGTAAATAAATGGTTCGTAAAACGTATTCTGGTCTAGTTCATAATTATTGATTGATATAACTGTAGCCGTACGTATAGCCTACGGTTCGTTGCCTGTGACAATGAATCAAGTGTTGTGCCGACTTAAGTACAGCACGCATCATAACATTTTTGTTTGCAACACATGAAACCGTAAATTAAAGTGGGTCTGGAAATGTTAATGTCAGCACACCTTAACAGGTAGAAACTCACCCCCAAAATCACCGGGTAAGGTGGCAGCCTATCGTTGCGTCCCGTAGCAGACTACTCCCTGTTTACCTCCTGGCGGGCCCCGACTTCACTTTTCTTCTCCGCCCCCTTAGTTGTTCGCCCTAATTTCTTATTGGTCCTCTTACCAGCCACCTCTCTACTAGTTTCTCCTCCCCCAATAATAAAGAGCATGGTACCCACCTATCTATCTCCTGTAGCATTTTCTCATAATGCATGTAACAATTTTTAATTATTTCCTGTCGAAAGGGTTTTTACGGTGTCTGTGCCGGTTTTTCCCTTTCTCTTCTAGATGTAGTTTAACTATAAGTTCATCAGGGAGGTTTTTCATGGCCAAACTCGGCCATGGGAAACCCAATCCTACTTTGCCGCAATGCACGTCTCCTTGCATGTTTTTCCTTCCCTTGTAAGCGTAAGGGGTTAGCCCTGAGACGCAATAATCCCGTTCCTACCGCGGACTAACGTAACACTTAGTTTTAGAGTAGGTTAGAAAAAAAAACCCTGTTGGTCCCCAGTCGGGTCCTGAGCTGGGCTATGTCCGCGAGATTCTGATAGGTCGGCGCGTTCGTACCGAGCCAGCCAGACCCAATTATTCTCCGAATCCTGACAGATCCCGGTGTATGTTGTTGTTGCGTAGTGGTCGTCGTTAACTGACTATGTTTTGGCAACAACCGCTGACCGCATTTTTTTGCTGGTGCTACCACTGCTCGCGGTGGAGTAATCACAACACGTGACGATGCGTTCCGTCTCCGTGGGCTGGTTCCCGCTGTGCAGCCGAGAGCATCCACCTCGCCACCTCAACCACCACTTGAGTGTGAACCCGACACGAGTGGTCATGGTTGCTGGGAAATATAACACCTTCGAACTACCACTCACGTGTCTTCGAGGATAATTGCAGCACGAGTGTTTTACGCACTCGAAAGCAACTGTGGCGTGGTTAATTACGTAACCGGTGCCAGACGCAGAGTGAATTTCAGAGGTTGTTCCTTACACTCTAAATCCTAATGGCGAACCAAGCAAATTAACTGGGCACAAATTACTTACAGCAGTGGAATTCTCGACATTCAGTGGAAATCACAAATAAATCAGTGAAATTCAACCATACTATTAATTACTTACCTGGAGCTGATTATCAGTTGCGCAATTCTCACTCTTTTCACTGATTTGGCTCAATTCTCACAGTTTCAAATTTATATTATAGGGAATATTATTGACTTTAGTGTAGGTATTTGTTAGTTTGGTAATTTACGGCCCGTTCTTCATTTTGAGTGAAATGAAATTTTAGGATCTGTGACTTTAGGTCAGCTACCACGCACCTGACGAGTAAACTTACAGCTTAGTGATTCCATAGCTTTTTGGTAGCAGAGAACCTTACCAAAAGGAACCCATATCAAGTAGCACGCACGAAAATTTGAGTTCGGAGTCAAATGCGTGAACAAGATAGCTTCAAAATGCGATAAACTTACAATTAAAAAAAGTAGAAATTCATTGAAGTTCGTTACCGACTCCGGGGCATTTCAAACACGGTTTTTCTAAACAGATAAAATTGTCGGTGCGTGTAGTTTCTATTGCCGAGCATTCGTTTTCCAGATTACAGAAAATCATATTTTAGTAGATACAAATTTTGTAAAAGATGGGCTTTAATTCTTCATTTTGTGTCAGTAAAAAAATCTGAGTAAAATCTAACTTCTGGATTTCTTTTGACGGTTGGAGACAGTGAATTGGGAATAACCCAGAAAAATCCCACACTTTTTACTTGAGGTTCTGGAAAAAAAACGTAATTAGGAGGTTAATATTTTTTAAATAATTTTATTGCATAACTTAGATTAAAATATATGAATGTGGGGGTTGATTACTAAAATAATATCAATTTCGTAGCTATAATATTACTTTCACGGGGGCCGCGGTAGCTGTGCGGAAAGACTGCTCGCCTCCCACCAAGGCGAACCGGGTTCAATCCCCGGCCTGGTCATTCCAGGATTTTCGCAAGTGGGAATCGTTCCGGACGATGCTTCTGGTCGGCGGGTTTTCTCGGGGATCTCCCGTTTCCCCCGCTCTTGCTTTCCGGCGCTGCTTCATTCTCGCCTCATTTCACCCTCACCGGCTCTCAAGACGTCGTTGTTAAGAGCCGCGCAAATCTCTCAACTCAACTATTACTTGCGCGAACAGGAGACTTCCAGTGATATTTCGAACCTCTGCCGGGGACTAGATAACGCTCGCGGTGAACTGCTACTGCGCTGTAGTTTGTTAAGTACGGCGTACGTAGGAAAAGGCAGGGAGAAGAGTTTGGTTAAGGGGAAGGGGGGGGGTAGACGCCTAGCGTCGTTCCACCGGCGCCGTGGAAGGTTTTAACTGCCGGAGGTGTGAGCGAGCCTACGGGTAAAGGGGTGAGGTGTAGGTGCGTGTGGTCCGATACGACCGCGATGATGGCTGTGCCCCTGGCTCCAGCCAGACCGGCGCCGACGTAGAGAGAGAGCGTCGTATTTTTAGACTCCCACGGCTTGTCGAAAAGGGGTGGGGGGGATTTGGGAAGAGCGTTGAGGGAGAGGGGGATAGTTTGAGCACTTAACTACACCTGGACAACACGCGGGGCTCGTAGGATCGACGCCCACTGCTTGCTTGCACGTCTCTCGTTCTCTCTATCTCTCACTCTCTCTCTCTCCCTCTAGGCCCCAGTAACTCGGATAGAGAAAACGAATCCTCGCCGAAGATACCCGAAGTCGAGGTTCTACGGTCTTACAACTTCGGCATTAAAAAAAAAATTGTTACGTATTTAGTCAGAGAATTTACTACCTGTGCATAGCGTTAATGTATGTTAGGAACACGTGCTTAGTTAAATATTTCCATTTTGATAGTGCCAATGTGGCTTCAACCGGTGTTATTTCATATCACGTGTAATTTCATGAAAATTCTTAGGAAACTCTTTATAAATTACAGTTTAATCTCCGTGGTTATGATTCTTATTATGTCGATTGCGTTTGTGGGTTGAAATAACTGCGAATAAACGACGCAATTTATAATACTGCCCAGAATACAGTCCGGCGACTTAATGCGAATTGTCTGCCAAAAAAAAAAAACTAAGTGAAAACGTTGGCAGTGCAGTAGAACATGCAGTACTTCGGCAAGCAAACGAATGTCATAAGGTTCTCTCGTTGTGCTGTTGAGTAGCGACTCTTTCCTTGTGTGCTGCTCGTCTATCTCTGTGTCGCTCGCTGTCACACGTGCGCGGACGCGGGGCTTGGGGCTCTCTTTGAGCTGGCCCACGTCTCGCTAATTACTTTGCGAACCCGATAATTACCGCCGCCTCGTCCCGCTAACGGTGCCCTGGTGGACCCGTTCCTCTCGCTTCCTCTTTCTACCACCTTCGTCGTTAAACAGCATGGCTCCTCTCGTGGCACCTCGACTCTAGAGACGACGCCTCTGAACTTGCTCCTTGGCGGCCGCCGCCCCGGATAATGGCTGGCGAAATACCATCACGGTATTGACCAAACCAGAAAGAAATTTCAGGTTTTTGTTAGCTTGTTAGTAAAGAGGGTGAAGTGGAGAGTGAAGGGATTTTGGTCGGCGCTTGATGAGCTCCGGCGAGGGTGATATGAGGTGGATATGGAGAAGTAGTGGTGGAATTCAAGGGCGGGCGAAACGGGAATACCCCCGAGAAAAACCCCCGGCCAACGGCAACGTCCGCAACGTTTTCCCGCGTGCGAAAATCAGGGTGACTATCCGCCGGGAATCGAGCCTTGTCCGCTATAGTGGGAGGTGAGCAGTGTGGCTACTACACCACCGCGGCACATTGATAAAGAGGTATATTTGTTGACAAATAGTTAATTGGTTAGAACCAACACGGAATACCTAATGGAACAGTTACACTTTCCGTCAGTAGAAATATATTTTTTTGTCATCCAGTAATAACTCTTACTAATACATTGAAGTTCACAAACCATTCATTATTATTGTTTTGCGTTGAAATTAATTTTAATGTAAAAAAATAAATGTATAACAATGCTAACATAATATTTCGATAATTTTTTGTCGTATATTTAGCAAGCATCAAGTGCTCTATACATATGCACTGACATTCCAGAGTTTTGGGATACTTGTCTAGTATCTTGTAGGCCCTCTTCTAGCCCGGCGAAGTGCAGCAACTTGTCGTGACGTCAATTCCACAAGTGGACGAAACACCTTTGGAGAATGTTGACTCATGCCGTCTGGATAGCTGTTACACAGCTCCCTGCTGTTTGTAAATGCAGGATCTTGGGTGCGAATGGACCTCACCACCACGTTCCATGAATGCTTGACGGGGTTCATATCGGGCAAACGAGGTGGCCATAGCAGTCGTTAAAACTCTCCGTAACGCTCCTCGAACCAATTCTGGACATCTTGTGCCGATGACACGTCGCATTATCCTGCTGGAATATCTCATCCTTGTGGAGTTACGTAAATTCTATGAAGGGCTGCAATGCAATGCCATGACCAGCGCACACTAGCTCATACGATGTCAGAGCACAACTGATACAGGTCCGGGTACTTCCAAGGTGTAAGAATACGATGGCGCCACCGACTATTGCCATTATATACTGCTATCCCATGAATTTTGGCATACTGGTGTATATGATATGAATTCATAGCAAACATGGTTTTTACACTATTATTATTCAGATCGCCGAAAACTACTTTCTAATGCTGAAACGTGAATCTGGACGTCACGTTTCTTATGACCAAGGGGGCCGCGGTGACTGAGCGGTTAGACTGCTTGCCTCCCACCAAGGCGAACAGTGTTCAATTCCCGGCCGGGTCACTCCCGGATTTTCGCAAGTGAGAATCGTGCTGGACGATGCCGGTGGTCAGCGGGTTTTGTCGGTGATCTCCCGTTTCCCCCACCCTTGCATTCCTTAACTGCTCCATTCTCACCTAATTTCATCCTCATCGGCTCTCAAGACCTCGTTGTTAAGAGCCGGCTAAATCTCTCTACTCAACTCAACTCAACTTATGACCAAGGTGGTCTGGTCTGTTTTATCTCGGCAAATTTTATAAAATTGAACTATCTTATCATTTTAATTAACGTTTCGGTTACAGCCACAATAAGTATTATTGGGTAAACGTTTTTCAGAGTCATCAATAGAAACTGTGACTATTGTTTTAGTTAACTAAAAATGTTATCATCTGAGTGAAACTTTATCAAAAAACTTAAAATATAAAAGTATAACGTCACAACTTTTTATGACTTTACTTAACCATCATGAAATATTCGTATTTCACTTTAAACCACTGTAAGCAAATCTGTGACTCTTTTTACGGTCAGGACTTGCTCCGAAAAATGATCTATGTGTGTCATTCCATTAGGTTCTCTGAATTTCGATTTTGCAGCACAGTAGATTCTTGCTGTTGCCCTCAAATTTTAACTAGTTTCTTCTAATATTTCTAGCCTTCATTTCCGTTACTTTCTTGTATGATTAATGTTCAAATTCATTTCAATTCCTGAATTTCAATTCAGTGATTACAATATAAATGTGACAACATCTTGTTCTGAAATGTTTTGAGTGGGTTATACCTTACTGATTTCACCGATCCCATGATCCTACACGCGCGCCAATGCGTCATCCTCCTGCAAATAAGAATGTCGGGTTTTAATAACGCGTTAAAAGAAAACCTAGGTTTGACTAGTTTCAAACAAAATCACGTTACTTTATCTATCTCATTGTATGGGGAGCACTCTCAAGTTTGCGCAACCTTTTGTTCATAAATCAGTTTATTTAGAGACTCAGGAAATCTCTAATCCTATAATAGTCGTTCAGCAAATGACTAACAAAATCTTATGAAACCTAATAAACGGAAACTAATGTTTTATCACAACATATCTACTAATAAAAAGACAATCGATACTATCCTACAGCAAGTAAATTAGCAAGTATAGTTTTGTTAAAACAATAGTTGTTTTTTTTTTGTGCTGGAACTATTTATGGCATAATATGGTAAAGTTAATGCACAACAATAAATATATCGTAGATTCATGAAATGCACTGTTTATTTATTCGTAGGTAGGAGCTTGCAGACACTCCCCGGGAAGTTACGATCCTCATATTCCCAAAACACACACCCCATACTGTTAAACATTGACACTGTGCGCGCACGGGATCAGTGCGGAAGAAGACGTGTAGGTTGCAAGTCGAAAACCACTACACCGGGAGAAGAGATAATTGCTTCCATTGCTGCTCGTGCTGACCGTCTGACCTCGCCATCAAATATTGAATCGCTGGCGGGGAAACTGAAGTAGAGAGAGAGAGAGAGAGACGGGGAGGGCAAGATTCTGGCGTGTTTGAACAGTTGTAGGGAGAGAGTTGCGGTCTTAATCGGCTAGGTAAACAGCTAGCGAATTGCTTCGTGAAGGTATAGATCTCCCCCCAACTCCTCTCTGTCCCATTCCTCGCAGATTCACCATTCTGCATCGTTGCACGTTTCTGTTAGGCCTCGACTGACAAACGATAGTGAACCAAGTGTATGTTCAGAGTGTCTTCGTACCTAATGTTGCTGTGAACGTAAAGCCTGTTTTTAAGTTAACCGAATTTGGTTATGCAATATATACAATTTCTGGTCTGAACAGAAACTGACTATTTAACCAATAAAATCCTAATTTCCACTTAATTTTGTTTGAAATTCAGTGATAACCCAGTGCAACAAAAATAAGTAATTATAATTGTAGTACACTGTGCGGTGACGTCAATATTAAATCGTAATAACAATTTTTCTAATATTTCCTTAATTGGTGTATACAATTTATATTGTGTATTTATTATGTAATCTATTCGCGGATTCTTCACACTTTTTGAATCAAACTTTTGAAAAATCACCCCATATTTGACGTGTTTCGTTGGTCCCTAAACATGTCACGTATTACAATTTTTTTATACACGTGTTATCATAAAAGTACCTTATTTTAAATTAAATAGAAATTTTACTTTTATCTGTCTTTAAATTATAAAATTTAATTTATAATTAATATAAATATAAACAGGGAGAAAATATGTGTGTTGGTAATGCCTAGTAAGAAATAGTTCTTATATGCAAAATAATATTACATTGAGTGCGCACGAATTCGGTGCGTCGCGTCGTCCCTTTGGTGTAATTTTCTACATTCTGCCTTGCACGAGACGGGGGAACATACTGGAAGCAGAACTTTAGCAGGGCTTCGGAAAAGTTGGAAGTAACTGTGAATAGCTTATACGTCAGTTTTCTTCTTCTTCTGAAAATTAGTTGAACCGTGGCCATTCTAACTCTGTTCGTTGTAATTCACGGAATCGCATAGATGTGACGATGCGATATAAGTTTAATTCATAAAACCAATAATTTTATGTGAAAACAGCTTAGTTGGGTTTTTAAACGCTAGATTCTACGTGAAAAAGTGTCAGTGACACTCGGGATTAAGTAATGGCGAAATTTAAATACACGCACAACATTCCACGGAGTTGAAAATTGTAGACGGGAGATGCTCTCGAACTGGTCGTGGCGTAGATGGAGGCATTCTGCTCGTGAAGGTGGACTTGCCATCGCCCGTCCTCTCTCGGAGCGAGCATATACACGCAATTGGTGGGCGTTGCCGTTAAGGAGAATGCTGAGGGTCTGAGGGAGAATGGAGGTAAAGGAAGGAGTTGTTTGGTGGTTGTTAAANCTCTACTACCCCCCGCGCTCCTTCAACAGCCAGCCACCGTCAGCCAGGTCGTCTCCGTTCTGCCGCAAAGTGACTTAATTAACTCGATGCGAATGCGGTTTTAATTGACGCGCCAGTATACCGGCTCATGCACCTGCTCTGGCTCCAAGAGACGAGTGTTTCTGAGCGGTGGGGAGCAAGGGGAGGATATATGAATTTGGGGTCGTGTGGAGGGAGAAAGTTTGGAGTAGAGGGAGGGGGTTCTCGACGTGCCCCATGTCTCCTGCGCCGTACAACCACCGCCTCCGTGTTTTCCACAGACTTCATTCCTGACTGAACACTTGAATGCTTGGTTAATTACCTCCCCCTCCACTCGGCAAGGGAGCAGGGAAATTATAGGAAGCGAAAGTTTGCAGGACTGCGACAACCCCTCTTCGGCCTCGCCCGTCGCCGTCACGTGTCTTGTTAAAAAAGTTTGCGGCGCCAATGTGGAGGGTTCTCATTTTTGTGCGGGGATCAAAACTAGAGTCTTCTGCTTCTAACGCGCGAGTTCCATTACGCACGCGGATTGCTTTTTCGTAGCTTTATCTGCACCTGTGAAAGACACTGTTTGTAAAAGAATCGTCAAACATGGGAATGCAGTCAGGATGAGCAACAGCTCGCCCTATACAGCATTTCGGGTTCGTCGAAATGTTGATCACTTGGATCACGTTTTTAATAGAAAGATAAGATAAAGTTCCCGTGAACATTAATGTTTATTTCAATTTTTTCCTGGAACTAATTTTTGCGTTTAAGTCTGCATTGCGCCAGGCTTGAGAACTGCTGCAGGATATAACATAATGCAAGATACACACCCCAAAATTGAAACAGAGAAGGTTGCTCCAGTAGCACTAAAACGTGAATGCCAAGCAATGAATTTCACAGTGTCGAGCTACTTGTCGCAGGTACATTACATTTACTTTTTAGTCGAAAGCACCTCCTCATCTACTGAGAGACTCACATTCTTCTAACTGACATCACTGATTTAGTTTTAGAGTGTTAAGTCAATGTTCCGTACCTTGTTATCAGTTTCGTATTAATTTTGACATTATTTTTCAGGAATTACTACCCTTGGGGTTTCCAAGTAGTGCTATCTCGTGACACTCTTGTGCTTCTTTTATCCTTGTCCCGCAAGTACGTCGGCCTTCAGTTAGTCCTTGTCAGATTCCTTTGTATATACTCGAACAGTGCCTCTGTTCATATGCACTTTCTCCGTATTACCACATGTCCACCCCGTCACAATTATAGACTTATTAACGTGAAATTCGTTTTGTCTGTTGTCCTGAAGCCAAATAAGAATATCATCTTCCATCTGTGTATCGTATTTCTTTAGGTGCATACGTTTGATAACTTTACAATTGCCAAATTCTTAAATGGCATTCCCACATTTGATTTAACGTAAGTAGTGTTGTCGAAAAGACTGTAAACTGGGTTTTAATATTTTCCACGCTTTAAAGAATAATCTCGCCTTTTATTGTGAAATAAGAACAAAATAACTTCAGTATTCTCAGGTACTGTGCATTCACACACTGTATTACTTCCTTCTTATAATCCAGTTTGCTGTCTTTTTTGGTTGTGGAGGCATTCATTCTCAAGCCTTGTTCAATATAATGCCCAGCGGTTCCCTAAGTGTGCGTCGCGGCGCTCCGGGCCGCCGTCGAGGGTAAGCAGGGGCGCCGCGAGCCACTCCTGTTTTCTCTTTTCCGGAACATAAAATTCCGCTCACGTTCGTACATCGGCGTCCCTCTCCTCCCCCGCAGCCACCACACAGGCCTGTCCGCGATCGCCGCGCTTCAGTACAAAACATATGCAGGCGAGATAAGAGGAGGTTGCTTTGTTCGAATGTGTCGCTTTGTGTTTCCGTAAAAATCGTGGTCGCGAAATTGAAAGATTTTTATTAAATGAGCAAGTCAACAATTCAAGTGAGAGTGATCAATCGTCGAAAAGTGGCAGGGGAGCAAAGAAACTGAAATATCGTAAATACGATGATAGCTATTTAGATTTTGGCTTTACTTCAGTAGAAGTAAACAATGAAGAGAGACCGCAGTGTGTGCTCTGTTTGAAATTTTTAGCGCCCGAAAGTATTCTCCCAAGTAAGCTAAAGAGATATCTCGAGACCAATCACCCTAACATGGTCGAAAAATCTAGCGATTTTTTTTAGTAGTAAGTTGCAAGATTTACAAAAGCAAAAAAGTGTGTTTCCGAATAAGTCTCAGTGCCAAGCAACGCACTGCTAGCATCTTTCAAGGTGGCATACAGAGTGGCGAAGTGCAAAAAACCTCACACCATCGCAGAAGAGCTTATTATACTGGCTGCTCTTGACATGGTTAATATTATGGTGGGAGAATCTGCGGGAAAACTAACTTCAGAGGTACCTTTATCCAACAAAACTATTATTCGAATTATCTATCATATAGCTCAGGATCTCAATGATTAATTAACAGAGAAAATGAAAGGCAAGGAATTTGGTCTGCGACTTGATGAGGCTACTTACTGACAGTAACAAAGATGCACACCTTATTTGTTATGTACGCTTTCTGGATGAATGCCTTGAATCTGTCTCTGCAATGCAATAACATGCACATCTTAAACTTTTGTGACAAACTGAATGCCTTGAATCTGTCTCTGCAATACAATAACATGCACATCTTAAACTTTTGGAGAAGGTTGCAGCGTTTAGAAAAAAGCTGCAGTTGTGGATAAGAAAAATCAATGTGGATAGCGGTCAAAATTGTTTCCCTGGATTGCACAAATACGGGACCTCTAATAATGTCGTTGTTTCACAAGATTTGCTGTGCCTTTTCATGGAACACCTTTCAAATCTCACTGATTGGTTTGCAAAGTACTTTGGAGAAGATAATATCGAGAAATTTACGTGGATTCAAGATCCATTCCGTGCTCAACCTCCACCAGAATTCACTTCGCAAGAAGAATAGAGTTTAATTGAACTCTCTTGCGACAACAGCCTGAAAAGGAAATTTGCTTGTTCCGATTTAGTTGAGTCTTGGATATCTATCAAAATTGTAATATCCAACTTTAAGTTCAAAAGCTGTAAAGATCCTCATTCCCTTTGCAACGTCCTATTTATGCGAAGCCGGATTTTCAGCTGTAGTGGTAATAAAGGTCAAATATCGCTCAAAAATCAATGTGGAGCAAGACATGAGAGAAGCAGTATAAAACCTTATCCCGCGATTTGAAAAAATGTGTGGAGATCAGCAAGCTCATCCGTCACATTGACTAATTTGCCGTTGAAGGTTCTCACCATTTGTTACTGTATTTTAATATTTTTCTTTAAATTTTAATATATTCTTGTGTGTTAACTTTAATAAATATGTGATCCTCACATACAAACCTCTGTGAGGTTTGACTAAAGTTTGGTTTTGGTTACTTAACAGTTGTTTTTATTTCTGTGCCTGATTAACGTAATTGTACACATATTTTGAGTAGGGCGCTGGGACAATATAATAAACCTGTAAATGCGCCGCGAACCAATTAAGTTTGGGAACTTCTGATATAAGCTATTACCAGTCCTGTCCCAAGAAATAGTTTGGGAACAACATTATGTAATCACAAACTCATCAAACACGTATACTGTTAAAACTTCATTGCATTTCTGCTGAAAACCTTGTTTGACCACTTTATGTGGGCCCAACCAATCGTGGACAGCCTGGGCCATTGCACATTTAAGAAATTCTCTAGTTATTTCGTTAAAATGTACAGAAGTTACTGGTACGTTGCTGTACATGTTGTAAGTTCTCACTTAACACTGCATGTGCTGTAGTGGTACTTATCATTCGAAACCCAACATACCGTACAGGTTGAACTGAATCCACCGTACATCGATATAATTGTTGATTGTATCGGTGAAATTGCAGATTATTGGAAGTGAACAGGATGGGAACTGGGTTGGTCACTTATTGAACACAAAATTTGTGATGTAGAAAGTAAGCATTCTTGCGCAAATGTAATTGATAATCACAAATCTTGAAACATTATGTAGGCTACTGTAGCCACGAGTGGAAAGTGCCAGTGAAATTAACATTTACCGAAACATCCGAGAAGCTCAGACTTCTGGATTATGCGTGAAACAGAATGCCACACAATGTATATATGCATGTTTGTGGACATCCAAGTTAGTAATCGCCTCAAAATACCTAATCAAGTTTGCAAAATACCTAATCAAGTTTGCATAAATGTATTCAGGCAACTCATCAAGGAGCCCAGGCGTTTAATTGGCATTACATACTCGAGTCTTTCAGTAACAATTTCGTTCCTTCTCTAAATATTTAATTTTTTAATTCTTTCATTAGAAATTTATTTTCAAAACTCTTATTACTGGAACCATTCTTTGAAGAAGTCACCAAACAAAAAATCCTTTCATAGCTCACTTTCTAATGATCATACAAAATTTTGCACCTGTTTACTCATTTTCCTTTGCAATACTGCGATAGTGTTGTGGGCAGGATGTTTAGGTTTATTGCACGAGGAGACTGTTGCTGTATATGTTCAAGTGCCAATTTGCAAAACCTTAGAAGTGCCAATTTGCAAAACCTTAGAACACTCAGCCATTAAATGTTTGTAGACGAACTCTGAGGATTAGTCCATAGCTTTAAAATAATAATAATAATAAAAAAAACGCATGGAGCTGAACATTTTTTGTAGCAATCAAGATATGACTGAATTCACAAAATTATTTTTTGTTTAGCCTGTTACAATTGTATATTTCAAATTATACCATTTGTATCGCCACATCATCACTGCCAACTCCCAAACTTTGTCACACAATGGCAACAATCCAGTAAGCCAAGCAGATATTTACCTGTCGTGCGCATTAATGACATAAAAGAAATTTAGAGGGAGAAAAGTTCAAACTTGTTAATCATTATTTCTATTTTAATTGAATACTTTCTTTCAATAAGCTCAGGTACATTTTGGAGTTGCAGTTTTCTCAGGTACACACACACATTAAACTTTATATCTGCATAACTTCAAAATCAAAATCTAAAGATTCGTTATTTCCGAAACTCAATCACTTGTTCTGCTGTGCTCATGCGCGAAGTTGCAAGGTGGGGTAACTGCAGCGGTGCATATTGTCGCCGTCTGGGAAACGCACGTGCGTTAGTCTATTACTTGTAGACAGCAGCGTCCTCACAAAGCCACCCCAGTCGCCCGGAACGGAACTCTGTGTTTCTTCAGCGACTGGAAGGAATCAGACGTCTGGACGCTGTTGCACGCTAGCTCGCTAGGCTGGCGCTCATTCAACCCGCGAATTAATACAAGGTAGGTATCTTCGGCTAGATTATTTTACGTGCTCCACGTAAAATTTTTAACAGCGATGGCGGGCATTTTGCACAGTTTTTAAAAAGAACAAAATCGCCAGGCGTGAGACTGCCGTGTCTCATTTTTCAAAGGGCATTTGTATAACTGCGCAGGTTCAGCTGTGCAAATCCAGTGATTAGTACTACCCTGAGTGGAGTGAAGAGATTTGTATGGCTCTTTACATCGAGGTCTAAAGAGCCGATGATGGTGAAGTGAGGTGAGTATAAAACAGTGCCAGAATGTAGAGGTGGGGGAAACGGGATATCCCCGAGAAATCCCTCCGACCAGCGGCAACGTCCGGTACGATTCCCACATGCGAAAATCCGGGGGCGACCCCGCCGGTAATAGAACCCGGTTCGCCTAGATGGGAGGCACTACCTTGAGTAAAAAATTAAGTACTTTTTTTTAAGTCACACACACACACACAGATGTAAACGTTTGTTGCGAGAATACGAACAAATTAGCGAGTAGTAAATATTTTTTTTGTAAACCTGCACAATATTTTAACTGTGTTCTTCGGCAGCGACAGAATAAAGAGCACGGAGCTCGCGAAGCTTGCTAACGCGAGGACGCACGGCCGTGATGGATTGTTGCTCCCGGGACGTGACACTTAGCCGCTCGGGCGGGTGCGCCGGATCAACCCTTTTCCTCCCGGAAAAATCCCATTTCCCAGAAGCTTCACCCCCCCCCNGGACTGTTGATCAACGTCGACTTGACGTCGCTGTTTACCGAGTGTGTCGCGCGACACGGCCTCGCTCGTCGCTGACCCTCGTCGTGTGACCTGCGTGGGTCACCGCGCGACGGGGAATAGGGAGGGGCCCCGGATTACGCGCCCTTTCACGTACCATGGTGTCCACGGACAGTGGAAACAGAAATCTTGAGAGGATTATACTACAATGAATGACAGAGCGTGAACAGCTCCGACGCTCCGCGGCCCTGCCACTTGGTCGTAACTTTCCCAAATTATACTACTGACTATGTGCCTGGAGCTCGAACTGCGTGTGTGAAGAGATTTCGGCTTCTCTTAACATCAACTCTTGAGAGCCGATGAGGGTGAAGCGAGGTGAGTATGGAGCAGCGCCGAAATGCAAGAGCGGGA
This sequence comes from Clitarchus hookeri, assembly GCA_002778355.1. Classification (NCBI taxonomy): domain Eukaryota; kingdom Metazoa; phylum Arthropoda; class Insecta; order Phasmatodea; family Phasmatidae; genus Clitarchus; species Clitarchus hookeri. Next base: position 410,887 of record NQII01000420.1, read on the forward strand.
GAAATGGGAGATCCCCGAGAAAATCCGCCGAGCAGCAGCATCGTCCGTTACGATTCCCACATGCGAAAATCCGGGGAGCGACCCTGCCGGGAATCGAACGTGGTTAGCTTTGGCGGGAGGCGAGCAGTCTTACCACTACACCACCGCGGCCCCTTTTAGTGAACTAGTAATTTATTAGCAAATAACATTGCATTTAATTTCATTTTATTTACATCCTTATTGTGTTGGTACTTACTGCACAGGATTTGTCAAAGATGTAACACAACATATGATAAAACAGTACATAATTAAATACAATTTATTATTACATATAATTTAAACGTATATTTAAAATGTGTAAAGGAAAATCAAAACGTAAGTTTTCTTTTAGAACTAAGATATTCTATTAAATGCAATAAATTATTTCTTAATCTTATTTTGCCTTTATTTCTATCGGCCGAAGCTCTTACGCACGCGACACGAAATGAAATATCACCATTTCCTACAAGTCTACACGTTCGAGGATGTTCCTGCACGACACATGCGCGATGACCATGAACCTTTTTGTATAAACTTCCTTCATTCAGATACGTACACGTTCGTTACGTATACGTCTTTCATCGCAAACGAACTTTAAGGCCGACTATTGCTCACTCATTCTATGTTCTGAAATGTTTGAACCGTGGCCGGGGACTGGGCTTCAACTGGTTACAAGCCCAAAACTCCTGCCCACATGAACGTGAGACCGTAGTGAGCTCGACCATCGATAACTCTTAATGGGCGACGACAGAAACGAATTTTAGAGTAATTATAAACACAGGATAGATGGTGGAAGATTCTCGTGTTAATCAATACAAGGAGCTCTGTTCTGCTGTATTTCAATAAAGACATTTAGGGCTTTATTTCCTTTGCGAGAACAAATTGTATTCTATAACTCACTATTTCATCTTCCCTGCCTTTCGGATACCACGTGAGTGTATTTGTAAAAAGAAAGGCCAATAATGTGTTTTCATGAACGGGTTTGTAGCGGAAATAGTAGTTGTATTGAGATTATTTCAATCCAACTAACTAGTAAAAATTAATGTGTCTCGGATATTTTTTTTAATGAATGTTTATTATTTTTCGCTACATATCACCTCTTCGTAATAACGATACAAACGACGTCGTTTAAGTAATAAAGTTTGGTCCTCAGGGGCTGCGGTGGCGTAGTGGTCAGACTACTCGTCTCCCACCTAGGCGAACCAGGTGTTGATTCCCGGCGTGGTAGCTTCCGGATTATCGCATGTGGGAATCGTGCCGGACGTTGACGCTGGTCGGCGGGATATCTCGGGATGTCCCGTTTCCCCCGCCCTTGCATTCCATCGCTGCCCCACACTCACCTCGCTTAACCACCATCGGCTCTCAAGACCTCGATGATAAGAGAATCTCTCCACTCCACACCTCCAGTGCGTATCTAATAATTCGCGAACCAATTGTGAAAGAAGCTTAAATTTGTTTGGCGTCTATCTAGTCATGAAATTTATACTTGGAATTTTCCGATTCCTATGACTGCATAGCATGAAAATACGACAGGTCCCTCTTGTATCACCACAGTTTTGGAACACTGTAACCGCACATTGTCATCAGAATACAAAACCAAGACGAAATTGTACGAGAGAATTCAGCCAGACGACTGTGAGTCGGGTATGACATATTTGTTACATTAGCTACCAGTTTGTGAAAAGAACTTTCTGTATATGCTGTCCTCCGTGCAGTCGTGCGTAAATCTGTCAGAAGCCATTTCTTTGTTTATTGATGGCTTGAACGTCTCGCCAACATCGATGTCATTAAATACAGAATCGGCGAAAGGAAGTAGTCATGGTTTTTAAGGAGCCGTCTTGACATTCGATTAGAGTGGTTTCGGGAAACCGTTGAATACCGAAGTCAAGATGTCTGGACCGGGAATCAAACCCGGGTACTCCCGAATACGAAGCCAATTTTTTTTAATTTCTTTGCGTTATTGCGATATTCAAACAGCAAGCACGGTGCCCAAGCTCACACTTCAAAGTCAGCATTAGCGAGTTAAATTGTACGCGACAGAAGTAAGTTGCTAGTTTAACTGGCGTCAAAACTTTAATTCACTCTGTTCAGCTGCATTTTAAAGGTGAAAAAAAGGACAGGCTATGTATCGCGCGGAGAAATATTTCTTCATAGCGCTTTTTGGGAAGTATCAAACTTTTTTTAAGTCTAGCAATTTTTGTGAAGCAGGTACGGATGGCTGATTTTATTAGTGCTCCCACCTCTCCCTTTTTTTTTTTTTTACTAACGAACATATCCACGTAAGGGAAACGAGGGTTTAAAAAAAANTCTGGCGTAGTGCCTGTGAAATATGTGTGCCGGTATCGGTTTCTCATCTCGGGGAAGGAAGGAATCAGGTGACAGGCGAATGCTCGGGCTTTACGCGGGGTGGGAAAGTGGTGGAAAGCGATGGGGTTGTGAGGGGGGTGGGTTAGTGAAGAGGGGGTTAGATTGATGGGGCAGGATGTCACTCCGTGGCTAAGGGAAGGGTGCGGTGCGGGCGGTGGACGGTTAGAAAAACACACGTCTTCTTCCTCTATCGCCCGGGCGGCCATTAAGGTGTGTAGGTGTGTCGTCGAGGGGAGTTTTTATAAGGCCTGTTCGAGGAAGAGACGGCGGTGGATTTTCCCGAGGAATGAGGCGGGG